>SPJY01013724.1:456517-475441 GCA_005191435.1 Raddia distichophylla
AGAATGTAAACTTGAACAATGGTCAGATAAATAAATAAATCAAATAAAATGCATATTTTCCATGTTAATTGGATATTGGCTAATATGTTTCGTACGACTTAATTATAAACTACTATGAAGAAAAAAAAAGGGGGGGCAGTACAGTAGTGCATGTACTGTTGCTTCACTGTTTTGGCACCTCATGAAAAGTACAGTGCTGCTGTCAGAGGTTAAGGCTACGGGCTCAGAGCTCTCATGATGGGCGCTCGTTAATTGGTTCAACCACAAGGACACCACAATGGCTCTCATCACATGGGGGAAGAGAGAGAGAGAGAGAGAGAGAGAGAGAGAGAGAGAGAGAGGCATGGGACGAAACCCTAACCATGTACTTTACATCTGGATATTTACCTCACACCTGGACAATCTTGCATATAGTTTCGAAGTTACTGCCCAAAACAAGCCAAAAGAGAAAACTGCTGCTAGATCTGCCTCTAAACCAAGAAAATCAAGAAAAGAGAAGGCCAAAGTATCAAGGCACAAACAAGGACTAACAATTTGTGTGAATATGTTTTGCTCTACATCATGAGGTGTGAGGGATCTAACACTTCCTTCCTCTCCCTCTCTCTCTCTCACTCACAGAAAGGAAAGAACATAAATGATGCAAGAAAAGAAGAGGACCACCAAGCCAAAGCAAACACAGACACCCATTACACACAAGAAGAGCTAGCTCAGGAGCATGTACATGCTTCACAAAGCATGCACTGTGCTGAATCTATCTAGACATCTAGCTCACCTCAGAGGAACACAAAAGAAACCAGAAACAAACCACATCAGCATGGATGCACAAAGAAACTGTTGCGATTTCTTTCACCCCTTGCTACCCCCTCCAGAAGCACAGAAATGAACAAGACGGTTATTTAACAGAAATATAGGGAAAAAAGATGCAGCTCCCCTTTCACCATGTTCCCCTTTGCCACAGGAAAGTCAGGAGATAGCTAGCTCCAATTTGGAACAAGATCACAACGATAAAGATCACAAGAATGAAAAGCCCATCATCCATATGAAGTGATGTAGACTCACATATTCCAATTCTTGAAGATTATGCATATCCATTATCCAAACGAAATTTCAGCACACGCACAAAATTGAAAGAGGACACACCTGTTGTTGGAGTACTCATACAGGCGTCCACGGCTGGAGAAGACGATGAGCGCGACCTCGGCGTCGCAAAGCACGGAGAGCTCATACGCCTTCTTGAGAAGGCCGTTGCGGCGCTTGCAGAAGGTGACCTGCCGATTAGTGGTGTTCTCAATGCGCTTGATCTCAATCTTCCCCCTGCCGGCCATCTTCTCGGCTCCCACAGGCTCGGGGAGCGGCGATGCTGACTCCTTCACCTATTAGTCACCCCAGAACTGCAGTTAATTAGACCCCAACAATAGCGCAACTTGCAAATCAAGAACTGCAAGCACGCAGGGGTGATGTATCCATGGAGGATGGATCAAGAAATGCCAGACAGAGAGCATGCCAAGCAGCCAATCTACCAGGCTCTCCTGAATTGCTACCTATGGAGTGTGGAGATCAAAATTAAAGGAGAGGTTAAGTTGTGGCCATTCTTTGGCTTGCTTTAAGAGTAGAGATCACGAATCATATACACACATGAGTCTAGATCTGAACCTTTAGCAAGATTGGATACTGATAAAAAAGGAGCTAGCTAGTTTCATGGCAAGAAGCAATATATTTACCATTGGCCCTGTGGAAGGTGTAGCCTGCTCCTTGTGTATGTACATGCTTGATGCTTGTTCTTGTGTGCTAGAGAGAGAGGATATGGGAAAGGGCTCCGCTAAAAGAGAAAGGTAGGAAAAGATGGAGGGAGGGTGGTGGTAGCTGTGAACACCTTCTACAGCTAGCCTTGTGTTTGTTCCTCCTTTACTCTTCTCCCTCCGGGTCTATCTAGTACTAGTATCTACGCCTTCAGAACTATAGGCAGGGGTTTAATTAATTGATCATTTACGTGTACTAAAAAATATTAATTCTTTGTCGTCTATCCTTTAATTGTCCCTTTTGAAATTCCAGAGATATATTTCCAATTAATTCACCACATGCCAGTTCCACAATTTGTTTGTAAGTTGGGTAGGCTTCTGAAATCCATCGCTGGGGCAGGGAGGGAAACTGCCTAGGCTTCGGCGGATGCCAAGTATCATTAACAATGTAGGTTTCAAGTCTAAAATTAGGGGGAAATTCACAAACAAAATTCTGGAAATAATACTAATGCTTTTTAAACGTTGTTATGGAGAATATTTTTCTGAAAAAAAAAAACAAACCATTGAATCGAATTTGGATCAAATCCGAACTCACAAAATCAAGGAAAACGTACCAAAGAGAGAGGGAGGAAGGGAGAAGAGGTTGGGGAAGGAGAGAACCGAAGGAGAGGGCAGCGCAGCGGTCTCGAGAGGGGAGTGGCGGCTAGACGCTAGCCTACCGTGGTCGCATGCGTGGCCGTGAGCTGAGGCGGAGGCGGAGCAGTGAACCAGGACTCCAACAGGCAGGTAACGGCACAGCATTCGGTTGGTGATGGGCAGCACGGACTAGGGATGACAATGGGTACCCGAAACCCGATACCTGATGGGTATTTACTCTATTAGGGTATGGGTCAGATATATTAATCATACCCATGGGTATGTTTTTGGGGGGAACCTTCACTCATCAGGTATACGAGTATGGGTACATTCTACTACCACCCATACCCATTTACCCGTGTACCTGTAGAAAATGACAGTTGACATGTAAAAGAATCGGGCTAATCAGTAGAGCATATAGCAATTTCCCAAGCAACCAAACTATATACACAGGACTTCACAACGTTGCTCACAGCTCACATGCGGCTCCACCGTCCCTAACTGGCTAACCTAAGTACATTCCAGGCGAGAGGTGGAGGCTCCCTCATAGGATGATAGGTATGGGTAACCCGTTGGGTTCAAAATACCCAGTGGGTTCGGGTACGTCAAAAATTTATACCCATGCGCAGGTATGGGTAACCCGTTGGGTGTTTTTTTTTGTTTTATCGGTACTAAAGCTTGTTAGTGGGATCCACCTGCCAGCGTTGTGGAGCTCCTCGGGGAGGCTAGCGATCAACGTGACGACTCGGGGCATGGCGGCACGCCGTCGATTTTTCATTTCTTCGTCTTCGGCAATGCGCTTTAAATGGCTACACGGTGCCGCATCGCTACTCAACCCTTCTCAAGCCACAATTCTCCGGCAGCCTCTAATCCCAAATTCCGAATTTCCCATGGACGTCGACGGCGGTGCCGACTACGATTTAGATTCGACCATCACCACCGCCAATGGCTTTGGCGACATGGAGTGGGCGGCGCCCGACACCTTGGAGGCTGGCACCTCAAGCGGCTGGCGACCTATAGTATAGGATGCTTGGGCGGCGACAATGTTTCCTCCGCCAGCTGATTAGGCTACCACCGGCTAGGGTACGTGGCCGCTGGAAGCTGGCACGTTTGAGGGCCTAGCATCTCCACCAGATGGAGCGGTTGTGCCACGGTGCGCAGTTTAGAAGATGATCAATAGGCGCGGAAAGCACTCATTAGTGTTTTATAATTAATTATATAAATACATATATAAATATATCGTCAACTTCACCTAGCGGGCGTTTAGCAGCGCATGGAAGGGGAAAATATTCCAACCTGAGTTTTCTTAGATTTAATGCGTGTTTTGAAGACCGGGGCATCGTCGCCAGCAATGCTGAGCCGAGGCCGCCAACAATTTCTCGACAAACGTGCGACCGTAAACAAGGAAAACATACTTACATGTTTGCGTCGTAATTTATAATATGAAATGTTGTTTATTCTTATTGCATGCATTTAGACCACGGTGTGAGTTCCTATACACAATAGTATTCTATTAATGTGTTCTAGCTAGCCTCCTTTGCAATACCGTTATTACTTTCCCTAGCCTTTCCTTAACTAGAGTGTAGGTTGCATTGGGATTCACTATAAATGATATCTTTGCAAAGCCGAGGCTTCGATGATTGTTTTGTTTAAACCCTAATCAACTAAAATCAATGTGTCGTTGGTTAGAAGAGACCCGGTTGAGATGGTTTCTAGGTTGTGGCTGTGATATGTATGTCTCCTCTACTAAGGACTCATGCTTATGAACTACTAGACCAAACTAAACAGTACAACCACTTGTGTTTTTGGCTCTGGCTTAGTACCCTATGAAACCAATTAACCACTTACTCACAAGCTGTCCGGTTATGGTTCGAGCTTTGGTCTTAGGGGAAGGTTTAGCCGCCCCTGGCGACTTATTCCTGAGGGAACAACCTCGTTCTTGAGACCGAGTGGCTTAAATGGGGAACGACCCCGGCTGGTACCCAAAAGTACTGGGTGCCCTACCGCGACGGGTACCGGCGGGGATGAGAAACTAAAAGAAATGGGAAGGCGAAGTGGTAAGTGTAGTAGGCTGGAACGGCCTTGTACCGTATTTCCCTCGAGATGAGACAGGGCTTGTAGGGAACGTGTACACACTCTGCATAGTTCAAACTATCATATAGCCATGTCCACGGTTTGGACGGGGCGAGAGGTTTTCACATGTAGCCGCACATTTTTAATAATTGAACTTGACTAGTGTAGGCTGGGATTGACCTTGTGTGATGACGCACCTTCCTTTGGTGATTGTTGGTAATATCTCAAGATCATGCATTAAACAATTAAAACTTGGCTAGTAATAGGTTTTGTGTAAAATAGTCAATTCCTCCATCCTATGCTATTGCATACATTTTTAAGGATTGTTTGATGGGTAGCCGCGTACTCACTGTACCTATCATGCATGGATAATTATATTATTCAGGCTACGAGTCTGATCAGGAACAGGAGGGTCCGAACTCAAGTATGCAGGACTAGCTATGGCGTCCGGGTCAAATGCTTGGATATCATCGCTGAAGGCTGCTGCTACTCTGATGTCATATTGGTTCTTAATATTTTGGCAAAGCCGAGTAGGATTACCTGTCCTATTGTAATAGCAGGTGATGCTCCCTTGAAGTACTCTATTATTTTAACTAATAATGGAATGCAGCGATGATAACCACTAAATAGTCCATCATGAGGTACTAGTTTGGGCCTAGTATGTGATCATAGTGTTGGACTCCCTATGGAGGCGCAGAGGGTCATGACATTTTATTTTCATGTAATTTGATATATTCCCTTGGGCTCCACTTCTTACGAATCACGATGGCGGATGATGAATTTATGCGTAATATGATGGGGATGATGAATTTATGCATAGTATGATTGCGGGATCACATTATGATGAGGCCGGAGAGTACGAAGTGACTAGAGAGGCCGATGAGGCTGGAGCTGGTAATGAGGTTGAAGAAGCTGGAGAGTTTGATGAGGCTGGGGGCGGTGATGATCAGGCTGAAGAGGCTAGAGATGGCGAGGTAATTAGCAGCCTATGTATGTAAATTCCTATATATGATGCTTAGGAAACATTCCAACCCGTTCTTCCTTTACTGTATTTATAGGCTCATCAATCGACTAGCCAATCACATCAACAAGGTCCTAACAAGAAGCCAAAGGCAAGACATGTTATTACCGAAGTCAGTAGTAGCGGCCAGCCTCTTGCACCTGAGTCGGTGCTTGGGCCGTTCAATAATGCATGTGGCTTCCACGTTAGGGGCCACATGCTTTTTAGCATAGAAAAATGTGACGCGGTCCCTGAAGATACGAAGAACATGCTCTAGGCCAATATGAAGGAGACATTCACCTTTCCCCAAGGCAACGAAGAACTTGTGAATAAACATACACTCAATAAAATGGCTATTACATTCCTCACATGGAAAAAAAGTTGAATGCGAAATACGTTCAGAAGGATTTAACGCCCGACTTTAACAAGTTGCCAAAATTGGCGGATCATTGGGATGCATTCGTGGAGTACAAAACTTCTAACGACATTCATAGTTTGAGTGACCGAAACAAGTTAAATGTATAGAAAAAGTTATACCACCACCATGTTAGCGCTGGTGGCTACCTCAAAAAGATACCCAATGGCAGAAGAGGGAAGAAGAATTGGTGCTCAAAGGTATCATACCTGCAACATTAGAATGGCCTGTCAGATCAAAGCATTGGTACTTTGCTCACGAGGGTGGTTTTGCCGATGATGGCAGATTGGTGTTTGGTCAAGAGCTGACGGAAGTGGCCGAAAGGCTTATAGATGTAATTGGGCGGGCTTCCGAAGGCACCTTTGTGCCAAACAGGGAAAATGATGAGCTAACAAAGGAACCTACAAAACCCGGAGCACCCTGGACGCACACGAGGTGTTGGTGTGGTACCGTGGAAGGTTGGCTTCGCTAAAGACGCCGAGACGTATAGGAGTCAATACAGAGGAAAGGCACGTCAATCACAACATTTTCATGAGCTTGAAGAACGCCTAATCGCAGCACAGGACGAGAGGAGGTCCGAAAACAAGTAAAGCTAGCCTTGAGCTCTTGTCGGGAGACTTGCCTTGAACCTCTGAGTAATCCTGATGATTTCATCGGCCCCTCAATGTGATGGAGTAGCTGCGCTTCCGACGGGCTCCCCAAAGTAGACATGGCCCACTATCCTATGGACGACATCACGCAACGGATACCTTGTGAGCTACATATGCAAGCATGAAACCTCTCCTTGAAGGTGGCTCACGGCATGGCTTTCCCGATGGAGCTAGGGCAAGTTTTGCATTCTAGAGAGATACCGTCGGGATACTCCAATGTGTCGGTGGAGGAGGTTTGTGAAGGATATGAGGAGCTTGACCTAGACGTTCCCATAGGTGAAGAGATTACGAAGTTAGGAGATGAAGTGCATGGTTTCATTATGCGGCTCAAGCGCCCCATATTTTTCGAAATGACGTGCATGCGGATCCTGGCATAAGAAGCTACTCCTTTCATCAGCTCCCACACACAGAAGCCGGACACCTTCATCAGCTCCCACACACAGAAGCCCAACACCTTCACCACCTTCCGCACACAGAAGCTCATCACCTGCAAGCGGAACTCCAACTCCAAACATCCGCTGCACCCAAGAAGTCGGGGTCCGCCAAATCAGGGATGCCTACTCCACGGCCTCCAAAGAAAGAAGAAGGCAGCACCTCCCAAGAAGTTGTTGTATAAACTTATCGACGAGGAGACCAAAAAAAAATAGTGGACGCTAGTGCAACCGCACACTTCAGAAAGGCGTCACCGGAGAAGGAGGTTCCAATAGATGAGGGTGCAAAGAAATTTTGCACAACACTAGGTATGCGGAGCGAACAAATATTATGAAACAAAGAAAGTATGGTTAAAAATATTTCCAAGAATTTTAAGTAAAACTTCATAAAGTCTCAAAAAAATTACAAAATATTTTACTAAATAGTTTATATAAAGTAATAAAATATTTCACTAACCGAACTAAATGAGATCAAACCGTGATTGAAAGAGGTCGACCTATATGTTCATGCCATGTGAGGCCTGCCCCCATTGACGCTGGGCACACGGCGCCTATATATCCATGCCAAATTGTCAATGGATGCAGCTTCAGCAAGAGTACGTGCGTCCCTTTCTTCTCCCTCCCTGCAGGGCCCAACCGGTCTCGCCGACTCCGTGCTTCTCCAGCCCTAGCAATGGCCGGCGACGGCGACGGCGAGCACCGGCGGCGAGGTGTCGAGACCCTAGGCGCCACCGTTTTCGGGACGGCTGGACTGGCTGTTAGGCCATACCGTTTCGCTGTCAGGTGACAATGCCTCGAGGTTGGTTGTTGCAAGGGAGCCATCGGAGGCACGGAAGATGGAAGAAGATGACCATGCATGCATGAGTTACATCTTGTACGGGCTTGATAGCTACATAGCTACCTGCCTCGGTTACTCTCCCATCTTTTCAGTACTTGTGTCCAACTGTCGAATGATTTTCACAATAATTTGCATGAACGACGCTTTACATTTTTCATCGTGCAAGCATTAAGTATGTATTAACTGGGTAGCCATGGATGAACGGATCCATATTAATTTATTGCCAATAATGTGGCCCGGTTATATTCTGCAGTGTTCAGAAGTGAATGGGATTGCTGCTCTTTTTTAACCAAAAGGCAGGGGCTACATTTTTTTATTATTATTTTAAGGCGGGCGCCAGGCGTCGGACGCCCGATCGGACGCGCGCGCGCTGGACCAGCGCCGTCCGTCCGATCAGCCAGAGAGGCCTGAACCAGGATAAAAACCCCTGTCTCCCTATTCATTGTTGTTCGTTCTGTTCGGCGTGTCTCCTATCTCCCTCTTGAAGAACCTTAGTTGACTTGGGTCAATATCCCAACCGTCGACAATATCATTTATTTTGCTGTGATTTGTTTTATCAATAAATATACATTAAGTATATATGACTTATCGTTTTACATGTTTGCACTAAATTTTTAAATAAGACGAATAGTCAAAACCGTGCCAAAAAGTGAAAAGCGCCAAACAAAAAAATAGAGGGAGTAATTTATTAATCTTGATCTATGAGCAAAGGCTTTTGTATTTATAAAATAATTAATGTTTGAATACTTTTTCTAAAAATAATACCTATATAATTTATTTTGATAATTATTTCTCTATAACAGTGTACATGCTATGTGTTTTTTCTTTATCATCCTCCTTTTTCTAACAACACTCAATTCCATAAATATTTAGTTCCCTTGAAAATATCTTGCGAAATAAAAGGCATTCCCTTTTTTTTTATCAAATACAACATGTTTTAGCAAACCAAAAAGACCACGGTAAAGTTGTTGCCAGAAATAGAGCACAAAACTTGGTTGCATATGTTAGATTTTATGTCGAATACATGTATGAGTTAGTTACATGGACTCTGAGTTGTAATAAATAGGGGTGGGTCATGTCAGGGTCGGACTCGTATCCTGATCCACACTATAAATAGAGAGGTTCCATTACTGTAACCGGTCATAACAACCTATCTGTAGCGTAGGACACATAGGGTCAGTGGCCGGCTTGTGACCGTGACCTAGGTGGTCCGATATGCTTGTGCTGATTGGGGAGGAGAGCCAATAGTCAGAGCCCTACAGACGTAGGCAATCATGCTGAACTGCAAGCGCTATTTTCGCCTCTACATGGAGTCGAAAAAACTCTAGGGAGCAAGGTGGAGCATGGATACGATTGATAAGGCCGATGGTGTCGGACACTCCCGGCAGGAAGACCTTTTGATTGGTGTAGTTGATGAGGATCGGCCAGGCATGGTGATCAAGCTAACAAAGTGGCTGGGGAGTCGATGTGCCGATGATGGCGGAGACTCTGGTTCGGGATCAAACCGGCAACTGCTAGGCATTGCAGCAATGCAACCACATGCGACAAGGGACGCCATCACGACATTGTGTGATATTTTGCATAGAAGATGAGGTCGTCCGGGGCAGCACGAAACGTACGGTGTGTAGAAAGGTACGTCAAACAAGCTTAGATTTGATCTGTAGGTGGAGGTCGTTTTCAACAATTTTTCTAGGAGCGATGGACGTCCTTGATAGGCCCCACAACATAGGACGCATTGTTTGTGTGTAGAGAAGAATACTCGTGCTACAATTGCCCGATGGACGGCACTATTGGGCTGGAGGAGCAGTTGTTGAGCCGACGGGAGGGCTGGCGCATGTGGGAGTGAAGGGGAACGCGTAAGCTTTGCTAGCCAAAATTCAAAATTTCTATGTAAACACCTAAGACAATCATGCATGTAGGGGATCACAAATAGTTTCTCTTGACGCGTGGTTGCAGTAGAAGTCAATGTGAAGCCGGTTCTAGCGTCACGTGTGTCGCCGTGCGGAAGTAGTCGTTCATGTCGTGGCTGAACGTCACCTCGCAATTGTCGTGTGCGTGTCCTCGCCGAGCTTGTCGCAGATCACATCTGGTTGATGTAGACGTCGTGCATAGAGGAAGTAGATGTGGTCAACGTGTTCGCCGAGGCTCGCTGATCAGCGCATCTGCAGGAGTAGCTGCGCCTTTAAGGTATCCACACGTTCTGGGGTGGAACACCGTGCATGCGTGTGTTAGCACCTCATTGTGCGGCTAGGGTTTCCTCGGAAGCGGGAGGGGCGCAACGGCTAGGGTTCAGGGTGGTCTGGTTAGCCTCACTGCGCCGCCCTAGGCTTCTTCCTTATATAAACATGCTAATGGGCTTTTACGTTAGTGCCCATTAGGACTCTAATTTCTACACGAATCCGTATCCATGAGCGAAATCCACTAACATATAAAACCATTAGGCATATTAATTGTGTGACCCATTAGGTTTATGCGCAAGTCAGCTATGGATCCGAAAACCTGCTTTCCAATTCACAGATCAATAGTGTTACCTAGCAGCACATATTAACTCCCGAATACACAAAATAATTATCATTGGTACACTCATATACTGATACTTATACCACATGAAATAAGTCAAGCTCAAGGCAAGGTGTGTGCCATCCTTGTGTTAGCTCAACCATTACTCATCAATGTAATGGATATAAGTTGTGATTAACCATTAATCACATTGGCCCGACTACACACTTTTCTTATGCATCCACAACGAGGGGTCTATAGTTATCTCATGTTATCAAGGAGGGGCAAATCCACCATGTTTCATGGCATACTTGTAAGTTATCTTTGTAACTATCCAGTTACGGAGTAACGTTTGATAACCCCAATATATACGACTACGCATGCTAGGACTCTAAGATGATCTCAGGTCTAAAGACGATACAGGTATACCACTCGAGACAACAATATGATGTCACTTTTAAGATAACAATTTCAGCAATGTCTTGGAGTAGATCAATCCAACTATCCATGTTCTCTATCATGTGTACACATTATTGATTTGATATTTCTATATCAATGGTATGTTAAATAATAACATCAATCAATACATTTGTTGCTCAAATCATTACTGCTCATCGTAATAATATGGATCAAAGATCATTTAAAATAATATCACATTGACAATTATGTTTGACAACCAAGTCGTATTTGATAAACAAAGTCGTGATATATATTTAAGGAATTGATAATCAAAGTTATCAAAAAGTACATTAATAAAGACGTATTACAATCATCTCATATGATTGATCTACAGCCGAGCGAGCTATGCGTCGGAGGAGCAATCCGGCTCGGGATTGCACAACACAGGGTTCACATTTTCACGAGAATTTTGAGTAACTTGAGTACGAGAAGAAAAGGAGTTCTACTCAGAGTATATTTTCCTTACCTCTTTATAATCCAATTTCGTAAAAGGCAAGCTTATATGCACCATATATAGTTCCATACAAATTAAGGATGCAGCAAAATTTGTTCTATTTTGTTATACTTCTGTCACTGAAACACCGTCAGCATTTAAATTGATTGATTGTTCCATGTCCATGCTGACATCTGACAAGAAACCTCGAGATATCGAGGTGGAAACCGAAGAGACGGACTGGTGTGATCGACCTGAGGCTCAGAGAATTTAAAGCTAGCGCGCGTCTCTCTTTTAGTATCCGCTAAAGCCATAAAACAGAGTTTACGGGAATACGGTAACTGCTACAGAGAATTTTTTTTTTAGAATATAGCGTAAAGTGCGAAGGAATTTTAAAGACATAAATAGTATTATAAACCGTGTATTTAAGCTTAATTTGAATAAAGACGGAGTTAGGGGGCGCCTGTACATTCCTACCTTACATTTCAAAGAGGTTGTCCAAAGCTAACCTACCTTATATGGTGGAATCGCAATAACCTTTTTTAGGCAACTAAAATCACGTTCAAAATTTTTGAAACAAAATCGTAGATGTTCTCCTCAAAATTTACTATGAAAAAATGCTAATCAAATCGGAAGAAAAAAAAATGAAGAGCATGTTCAGAGACTCAGAGTGACCGAGCTGAATGAGTAAGTTGATTGAGCGTAAGGTAGTTATGTGCGAGGTTGAATAGACAAACTGTCATAATGAATAAGATTAAACCATCTTCAATATGTTGGATGTGAGTGTTAAATGTTAAGATAGACTTTAGGAGGTTCCTAAATCTGCTTCTTGAAGCTAGTTTCCTTCATTTATATTATTTAATACTCCCTCCATCCCAGAAAATAGGGCGTGCATGTATTTGAAAAAGTCAATCTTTTAAATCTTTGACTAATAATTCAGTAAAAAACTTATAACTTTAGTGTATGCATGTTATACACTTGGATTCGTATTTAAAAGTACTTTAATATGATGCTAATTTTGTATTTGTTAATGACATATTTTGAAAGAAATGAATGGTCAAAGTTCCGCTTTAAAGACCGTGTCAAAAAATTATATGCCTTATTTTTTGAGATGGAGGGAGTAGCTTTTAAGAGATGGATTCATGAGTAAAAAATGAACAATAAAAAGTAAATTTATTTTCTAGCAAATAATTATACGCCGCTTTGAACATGCTAACCAAAGGGAATGAAAAATATTGATGTCTACGACATATATAAAAGTCCTCTCTTCTCTCTTTGTTGATTTATGCGTCAAACACACGATTTGTGTTTGTCAAATTTTAATATATTTTTTCATCTAATCAAGGGGAATTATCTTCCTACCCCTCGCTTTCCCTTGTGTTTTAGCTATGAATTCATCCTTCAATTTTTTTATCATATAACTTTTTCCTCATATGAATAAATTACCATATAGTGTAAAAAATTAACTTTCCCTGAAATTTTGGAGCCCAAAATTTTAAACAGGTAAGAAACGAAATTTCGCAAAGGAAATGTTTACCATTGTGCTTTTATTTTGCCCCCTCTCTTTTATTTTGGGAACCACATACATAACACAACTAAAATATTATTTGGTTGCTGCAGTTAAGGATGGCAGAAAAACCCATAGGTATGGGTATCCGACCTGATGGCATAGTTATGGATCGCAACCTATACCTATGAGTTTTTCGGGTTTGGGTACTCGAATAATTCGAATTCGGGTACGGGTTCAATTTTGTACCCATGGGTTATCATTGAATAACCCGGATTCTGACAAGTGAGCCATAGGGCAGCCAACGCTGGCTTTACTCACTCCCCAGACCCTAGTCCCACACCCGTGCCCTCAGGCTCACACCCCAAATCCCTAACCCAGTAACCCTATTCCCCAATCCCCATTCCGCGGCACCACGCCGACACCGCCAATGCCCGACTCCCTAGACGTCGCCGCACTGACCCCACCATCGCCGAGCCTCCCCCTGCCACTCCCCCTCCTCTCTCTCTCTCTCTCTCGTCTCTCTGCCGTCCGCACTAGCCCCGCCGCCGCATCGGACTGCCGAGCCTTCCCCTACCGCACCCCCTTTCTCCCCTCTCTCTCCGTGCCGGCCGCCGCCGAGCCGCCCCTTGCTGTGCCCCTGTCTCCTCCCTCTCCACTCCTTTCTACTCCCCTCCCCCTTTTCTCTCCCCTTCAGCCAGGGCGGCTGGTATGGTGACCAGTGAGGCACTGATATTCACCTTTGATGGCACTGTTTTTCACCTGTGATGGATTGATGGCTATGCCTTTCATATTGATATTGCATTGAATTATCATGTTTTTATGAAAAATTGGAGGTGCTTAATATTAGTGGTATGGCTTAGGATAGCTTAGACATCAAGTTGGCTGTCTTGAGACAAATCATTACGTGTAAAAGCTGATGACATATACTATTGAATCCATTATCGATATTTTTGGTGGTTTGTCTTTCGTATACCAAAGACCACGTTTGCCCTGTTCTATTAAGAAAATAACTTTTGACTATCTTTCATTTAGAAACTGTGTAACACAGCTTCAGTGAAATAAGTCAACAACTAGGGGTGAAAACGGGTCGGTTGCGGTCGGATAGTGACTCATATCGTATCCTACCCTAATTTATTTTTTCGGATATCGGATCGGATACGGTATGATCAAAATCGGGTCGGATACGGTTACGGTTACTGGTTTTGACGGTCGGGTAGAAAACGGATATCGGATACCATATGAACCAGTAGAAATCGGTTATCGGATACGTGATCGGGTCATATATAAATTAAGTCCAATTTACATAATTCAAAACAAATTTTCATATAGCACATAGTCTTAATATAATATGCTAGTTCAATGCATCTAATCAGCTTCTGTTCTAGAAAAAAAACTTTTTTAATCAGCATACATATATATCCCTTCCCGTTCACTAAGTATAGGCCAACCTTTTTAGGCTTTGACCAGTAATATATGTAAAAGTTATAGATTAGCCACATGAAAATTGTCATTGGATTTGTATTTCAAAGAAATTTAAATTGATAGTGTGAATTTGGACAAAGTTTGAGCATAAAGGATTCTTTTGATGCCAATACAATATGGATGCTAAGATATGTAGTGAAAACATTTTTTTTACATAGCACGGTTTATAATTAGAGGCTACCAGATAGATGAGTGTTTGGTCATGATATTGCCATGTAGCAAACGGGCACATGAAATAACAAAAAGCAGTGCAAATCGGCTGTTTGTGCTCACGCTATTCATATCTTCAGAAGTCAGAATAGCTTTACTAGAACTTGCAAACTTTAGGCCCTTAACTGATAATGGAACATCTGGGAGTACTCTACATTTTCACACGAATAACATTTGAACTCAACCAAATGTTTGATAAGTCTTCACAATGCCTCCACCATTCGATTTTATAGGTAAACATGAGATTTACTATGTAAATTTCAATAACATTTTTCTCTTTAAAACAGAAAAGAAATCAGTATCACTCAAGTAAAGTTGGAGAGCTTCCCTCCACTGGTGGCCGTCGTCGTACGGCGCGCACGGCGAGGGGCGGCGCCGGGGCGGGGCGAGGCGAGGCGGCGCCGGGGCGGGCAAGAGCCGGCCGAGGGGCGGGGCGAGGGGCGGCGCCGGGGCGGGGCGACGGGCGGCTCCGGGGCAGCTTCGGGCGGCGCCGGGGAGGGCACGTCGGCGCGGCACCGCCAGGAGGGCCCACGGATTCACTCGCTGGCCCGTGGGTCCGGAGCGTGCGTGGCGGGCCGCGGCGGGCACCGGGCCCACGGGTCAGTGAGCGGATGCGGTTTTGTGGGCGAGAGCGGGTCGACCGGGATGATGCCGCGAAGAGCCGTTTCTGTCAGCGCGGGGAAGCAACGACCGCGTGGCGCCGGCGCGCCGTTCGTTTGCGTTGGTGGGCATGCACGTGGGGCCCACCGCTTGCTGGACGACGACGACGTGGCAGGAACGTCCCGGCGGCTGCGAGGCTTCCCGCTTCGAGTTCGCGGGCCCTTTTTTTTTTTTGGAGTTTTTTAGCTCCTTACAGTTGGAAAAAAAATTTCTGCAACCCGGGTGTAAACCACCCCTTGTGAGGCCTGGCCCGGATGGCCGCCACGTGTTTCGGCGCAACGATCTCAAAGCAAGGAGGCGGGGAAAGTATCGGTGGTGGTCTGGACCCTCCCGTCTCTCTCCCGATTCCCCTCTCGTCTCTCTCCTGATTCCCCAATTCCACCCTAACGCTAGCCATGGCATGGCCGCCGCCTTCGTCCCTCGTCGATCCGGTCGCCGCCGCCATCCCTCCTCGCGCCGGCCGCCGCCGCCGGCGGCCGCTGCCGTCGTCCCCCGTCGCACCGGTCACCGCCGTCGACGCCCCCCGTCTAACCGGCCGCCGTCGCCATGGAGTCCGAGGTCACGGCCCTTGGTCGCCACCGCCGCCATCGCCATCGAGTTGGCCGCCCCTAGTCCATGCTCCTCCCACGTTGTCATTCTTCCCGGCGCCGCCCCTCCACCACGCCATGGAACTATCGTCCTCTCACGCGCCCCCACCACCTACGCCATGGAGGCACCACATGTGTGCAGCGCCGAGGCGCCAAGGAGCCGCCGCCACTGCGTTCCACCACCGACCCCTGCTAGATGACAGAGCCTAACTCCTATGGTGTCATTTTCAGAGGAAATACTTAGATGTATATGAGTTTTTTTTGTAGCCATTTGGATGAAAATTGTCAGATTGTATGAAATTGTTCAGATTGTATAAACGTGACTTGTAATTGTTCATAATCTTGATGCATAGGTGTAAATTATCACATTGTATGAATTGATGAGCCTCCATGATTTCAATGGTTTGTATACATGCTTCTCAATTTGGAGATAGGACAATTTTTTCAAAGGAAATGGTGAGAGCCTCCATGATTTCAGATTGTGTACATGCTTCTCAATTTTGAGAGAGTATCACCACACCTGCAGTATGCTTTTAAGTGACATAGCCTCATTGCTTGATCAGATGCAATTCCAATGGCATAAATCATACTATCATACTATGAGAGTTAAAATCATTTTTAGTCTTTCATTTTGGCTGCTACTGTCAAATGACATGAAACTTACTGAAACATTAATTCTAGTCGTACTAGTATATTATAGCATATAAATAAAAGAGATATTGTGCATGTATTTCAGATTTGGGCAATCAGTGAATAACAGAGCTTTCATAACTATTTGGCCAGCTCCAATTTAGACATTACAGATTTGGCTAGATAGGATTCTGGCCTGATATGTTCATGGGAGCATTAATTAGAAAGGGCAAAAACTTGAAGCAGCAAAGCAATCATGCTGCTTTAAGAAGATTGCATAGAAGCTTCTCCAAGTGTGATTTTAAACTAGTTGTATGAAGCAGCAAAGCAATCATGTTGTCAATCATGGTTCTGTGTAAACCGAAGGAATTGCACATTTTTTAAATACACACTTGCAAACTGATTGAATGCAAAGAGAGTTTTTAGGGTGAACATCTAGCTTTTAGCCTTTTCATTTTTCAGATCAGATTGAATGCATAAAAAGTTTTCAGGTTGAACATGTAGCAGTACATGTAGCCTTTTCATACAAAATGAAAATGGGACCATATACAATTCAAATTAAAAAATTGGATAAAATGAGACCATATACAATTCAAATTACAAATTCAGATTAATACAATTTGAGCCCTATACAATTTCTCTCAATCTGTACCATTGCTGCTGCTACAATTCAAAGAAATTGGTATCTCAACATCTGCTCACTGCTACAAACATCTACGATCTGACTTACTCTACTATAAACATCTACAACACACAATGCTAGAATGCACAAATCTACAATATGAAGCTCCCGACGGCAACAACACCCTGATCGGTGATCAATATGGCAACATGCTGGGGGTAGCTGCATCCCTTTGGCCGCATGGTTGTCGTCGTCGTCGTCATCTTGGCGGCAGCGGTTGCTGCCACCACCGTGGGAGGAGCACCGGAGCCCTGGAGTCCAGGCGGAGGGGGTGGAAAGGGAGTTGGTGGTGCTCGTCGGCGGGCGGCCGCGGTAGCACAGGGCTCGACGCCAGCGGCCGCGGCGGCTGCGGCCTCGACGAAGGGGGTCGCGACTCATAGTAATTGTATGATTCATAAAAATGCAAGGCTAAAGTGCGAAGACTTTTTGAATCAAAGAACAAGTGTGTCCCAAAAATTAGAGATACTAGCAAGGAGGAAGAGATTCGATACAAGATCCGCTTGACAGCTTCTTTAGATGTTACATGATTTATCATTGAGTAAGGCCTTGCTTTTCGCCGACGTGATGAGTCTTCCACTTCTCTTAACAAGGGTACCTTTAGAGAGATGGTTGATTGGTATAAAGAAAAGAAAAAAAGGTGAAGAATGCATATGAGAAAGGCTCGAAAAATTATCAAATGTTATCTCCTCAGATTCAGAAGGATCTTACAAAAGCTTGTGCACACGAAGTCACGACAGTGATTATGGATGAGATTGGAGACCGTAATTTCTCTGTGCTTATTGATGAGTCCCGAGATGTATCAATAAAAGAGCAAATGGCTGTAATTTTGAGGTTAGTATTTCATTAGTTTGATTATGTAATGTTGATTTTATTTAGTACTAGTTTGAATGTTTGATTATGTATTTTTTTTTGTGTAATGCAGGTTTGTAAATAATGAAGGGAAGTCATGGAGAGATTTCTTGGACTTACACATGTTGAAAGAACTACGGCAGTAGCATTAAAAGAAGCTTTGGTTAGTATGCTTACTAGTCATGAGTTAACCATATCTAGACTCCGTGGACATGGTTATGATGGAGCGTCCAATATGAGAGGTGAATTTAACGGGGGTGCAAAAATTGATTAAGGACGAAAATCCCTATGCCTTTTATGTTCATTGCTTTGCCCATCAGTTACAGTTGGTAGTGGTCACTGTTTCAAATTCTACTCCAGCAATTGCATATTTTTTTAACTATGTTCCTTTAATAGTTAACACTGTGGGTGCCTCTTGTATGAGAAAAGATGCATTGCTTGCCAAGCATCATGATGTGTTGTTAGAGAAGGTAGAGAATGGTGAGATTGCCACAGGAAGAGGTCTGAATCAGAAAAGTAGCTTAGCTAGGCCTGGAGATACTAGATGGGGCTCACACCATAAAACTTTGCTTCGCATTTTTGTAATGTGGAAGGCTATTCTAGAGGTGCTTGAAATCGTCAAGAAGATTCCATTAAACCATCATATATTGGTAGAGCCTTTGGTTTAATTGGAAAAATAAAAAGTTTTGATTTTGTATTCATCATGTATTTGATGATAAGCTTGTTGAATATTATAGATGATTTGTCACGTGCTTTGCAAAGAAAGGATTAAGATATTGCTGAAGCCATGAATTTGATCATGGATATAAAAGATCGCTTGCAAGATATGAGGAAAAATGGATTTGAGCCATTGATGGAAAGAGTGAACTCATTTTGTGGTAAGAATGAAATTAAAGTGCCAAATATGGATAAGGAAGTAAATGCCAGAGGGACATATGCACGTAGAAGACAGAAGGTAACAAATGCACAATTTTACAAAGTTGAGATATTTCTTGCTGCCATAGATGCTATTTTGTCAGAGATGAATCATCGGTTCAGTGAAGTTAGTTCGGAGTTATTAGTGTGCATGGCTTCTCTTAATCCAACGAACTCATTCTCTAATTTTGATGTGGATAAGCTTGTGAGACTTGCTGAAATTTAT
>SPJY01013724.1:475472-519247 GCA_005191435.1 Raddia distichophylla
GGCGGCGAGGGGCGGCGTGGGGCGACGCCGGGTCGGGTGGGGCGTGGCGGTTAGGAGGGCAGAGAAATGTGGTGTGGGCTGTTGGGCTCAATGTTCTAATGGGCTGTTTTCTGTTATCGGATACCCGAAAATTTAAAATACCCGGATACCCGAATCCGAACCGAATCCGTCGGGTATCTCTGATATCATATCCGACCCGAACCCGTTCAGAAAAAATCGGGTATTATCCGAACCCGACCCGATACCCGACAGGTTAAATTTTTCCCAACCCGTTTGTTTACCGTTTTCAACCGGGTCGGGTACCCGTCGGGTAGTACCCGACCCGTTTTCACCCCTATCAATAACCAAGAAACTCATGGCCTTCACTTTAATCTACCTGTTGTTACCACCATTAAGACACTTATGATTCTCTGTGCCTCGTAGAATGCACAGCAACGCTTTGGATGCCATATTTCATCTACTACATAAACCTCTCTATACAAGCTAGTAATATATTTGAGCACAGGCTACATACTTATATATTTTTTGGTACAGGTGTCCATCGGGTATCGGATACCTGTCGAGTTCGGATATACATACGGGGATATACCCTTCATATTCAGGTTTAGATGGTATTTTTTGATTGAAGGTTTGGATATAATAGAGATATATTTGAAGATACCTACCCGATTGTCATCTCTAGCTGGAGCGCCGCTGGTTGCACAAGAGATTTTAATGATATATATGAATGATGCTGTGCGGACGAGAAGTTGCAAAGGTTTGGGTAGCTGTCAGAAGATGCGACGGACGCGCGTCACATCGTGCAGGTGTGGGCGAGCGAGTCGTACTGCCACTGCCGGTGCGTGACACGACGAAGCACGGGCGACTGGGCCTCCTGCATTCCTGCCGTAGAATAATGGCGTATCTGCATGCCGTCCAAATCACAAGATCACTAGATCAGCGCTTGCTTTCCCTCCCTCCCCCATGAACTGGACGGGGCTGATAGGAGACGAGATCTTGGAACCAAAAAAAGAACAAAGAAACGCAGCTTAGAGCGTCCCAAGCAGAGTTCTGACGTCACTGTAGCAGTTACAGCAATATGCGGACGCACGGACGGCAAATTCAAACGACAACATACATGGGCGGGCGGGCACGTCGCGTGAGCATCAGCAGCTGATGGCGGCGTGTGATACAGAACCTGCTGCGCATGCTTTTAGACATCTTTATTTCAGTTTGGGTTAGGCTTACGGAACAAACTTAATTTCCGGGATTTTAATTTGGGTTAGGCTTTACAGTAGATAATGTTCTCCTAATTTCCCGGCCCTCCCATCATTGTGCGCAGTGTTTCATCGATCGATCTCTATACATATATGCATTTCGTTATTTATCAAGTGCGTCTTGCACGTACGTACATGCATGCACCTAGTTTTTGTTGCATTATATTATCAGCTCACTAGTTGGTACAATCAAAGTATATGCCAAAAATCTCTATTTTAGTTTAACTCTATAAGAAGTAGTTGGGCGCCAAAATCCAGAACAAAGATTAATTAACGGAGTTTCATTTGAAGGAAATATATTTGTATATTTATGTTTCATCGACAGTTCAAAATGTCTGTATATAATTTATAGTATGTGGAAATAGCGGTGATCGAGTAGTTGAAAATCGCTGGCATTACATTCGCCATATATGAAGCATGATTGATTAGAAAGATCGATGCATGACATGCGCCACTGGTGGTGCAAAGCATTAATTTTTTGGAGTATGATGCCATTAAATCTGCATTAACTCTGCGTGTGCACATAGATACACATGCACATTCACAATTTCTTCTTATTATACATAATTTCACAGTTTATATATAGCTTCAACCTCACTTGAAGGCACATGATCGATAGATATAGCGCTGCATGCATGCACCATTCACTTTTCACCTGCGTGCAAGACAGAAGTTGTATTTAATTAGGAAATAATCTCCTGTCACTTAATCGGTAATACTATATGTACTAAAAGGTAGTACATACTAAGAATCCACAGTCACTTAATCGGCAATACTATATACTCCCTCCGTTCCAAAATATAAAGCGTATTTTGACTGGAGAAAAGTCAAACTTAGTCAATTTTTACCATAAATAAATCAAATAATATGGATCGTTAGTATATCAAAGTTGTATCAAATTGTTCATATTTCAAAGTGCTTTTTGATACAATATTATATTATAACAATTCATAATATATAATAGAAGAATCTAACAGTCAAAACTCTACTTTTAAAGACTTTTATGGAGCCAAAATACGCCTTATATTTTGGAACGGAGGGAGTATATATACTACAAAGTCGATCTCTTAATTAACTCTGTGTCTGTAGCTGTTAGTCATTTTATGCCCTTTTACTTTTAAACCATATAGGTTTAAACACTTAAAAATTGCATCTGATTTTATCATCTATGCCTGTTCTATTGGATTTTAGTGATAATTTGATATGGTGCTCACAAGGATTCACGTGCATTATATATATTCAAATTAAAATATGAAAGAGGTGAATTTAAATCCATATGCATGCATGTATCTATAGGTGAGAATAATGCCAATTTACCTGATTGATTACCCTCCGTACCTGTGTACCTCTATCAGTACCTTTATACCTTTGCCTTCGTACCTATTAACGTGCATCGTCCGATCCGAAGGGATGGACGGTCCATATTATTCGCAAGCACCGGAGAAGTTTCCTATACTAAAAGGTACATACTGAGAATCCACAGTCACTTAATCGGCAATACTATGTATACTACAAAGTCGAACTCTTAATTAACTGTGTCTGTAGCTGTCAGTCATTTTATCCCCTGTTACGTTAAACCATATAGGCTTTAACACTTAAAAATTGCATCTAACTTTATCATCTATCCCTGATCTATTGGATTTTAGTGATAATTTGATATGGTGCTCACAAGGATTCACGTGCATCATATATTTTCAAATTAAAATATGAAAGAGGTGAATTTAAATCCATATGCATGCATGTATCTATAGGTGAGAATAATGCCAATTTACCTGATTGGACTCCTTTTTGGTCCTCCTGCTGCTGGGGCCTGGGGATAATACTGAGGCTGCTGCATGAATAGTTGCTGGAAGTTTCTTGGATCATAATGGATCATATCTTGCTCGTACTGGCTCGTTGAAGCCATCCCCATCATGTTCACCGTGTGCTTATCCCTTTCACTCTCACTAACCTGCTATGGTAGTATGGATAGTGTGATGACTATGAATATCTGTAATTATGTAGTATATACACATTTCATATTTGCTCTTGTTTGAAATAAAGGAAAGATTACTTTTATATCTAGATAGAAGTTGTCGCTCTGCAGCTTCATTTCCTAAAAACAATTCATGCTATAAATTTTGTTTAGGAAAAATTAGATACATATACCATTACAAAACACTATAACATTTAAAATATATCACTCCACAAGTCAACAACAAATGGACCTAAGACCCGCATGTTACTGACACATTTTGAGTGGCATATTTTGAAACATGAACTTTGGAGTGGCATAAATCAAAATCACCCATTAATTTTTAAGGTAAAAAAAACTTAAATTCAAAAGCTACTATTTTGTTGTTTACCTTTCTCTGCATGTACTCCATTTCAGCACAAAGGAATTCGTTCTGTAATGAAAAAGCTCATGAATCATGAATGGGACCCAAAAAATATTTGTTTTTAACATAATCCATTTAGCACACATTGTACCTTTCTTGTTCTGATCTTTTCTAAGCCTCTGTCCAGCCTACCCTCCAGATTCTTTAGGTCTTTTTGGCTCATGGTGGCAATAGAATCACCTAGTATGGTCCTAATGCGTTGATTAATGAACGGGTTTAATTTATCAAATAGAAACATTTTATTTAGTTGTACCAATGTGCTGTGGTGAGAGAGATTCTGAACCTATTGGAGTTTTGCAAATTGGTGATTTGCTGGCTCAGTTTAGCAGACTCTTTCTTGTAGTGCTGCACCTTTGTAATTCGTTCATTAGTAATATTCCTGAACGATGTGTGTGTGTTTGCGCGTGCGCGTGTGGTATTTTTATTCCGTTCATACGTATAAGCTAATAATCAATCAACATTCATATATATATTGCTTTGTTAGTTCTTTTGCAACGCTTAGAGAAGTCATTTATATGGCTGTGCAACGCTTAGGTCCTACCAAATAACAACGCTTGGAGAAGTCACAATATACTAGACGATCTTACTAATAAAGGAAAAATGTTCAGAATTAGGACGTATGACTACTACATCTCTAACAACAACACTAACATTAACAATATACAATATAATGATGTGAAGTTTCCTACCAAATCTGGTATACAATAAATCTAAACCGGTGATTAGGCTAAACAGTGTGCACCTAAAAAAAGATAGATACCATTTGTCAGCTAGACAGTATTTGCTAATCAGGCTCAATTTCTTTCTTGCCCACAACATTCATGCCATCCCCGCCCCATTTCAGGCATGTCCTTAGGCATCCAAGTTGTCCAGTGGACATATACATGATCTGCAAGTCCAAATATGTTTCTCTTTTGAATTGGCATAACTAGAATTTCCTTTGTGTAATGTTCAGAAATTCCTTCTGACCAGGATGTCCAATCTGAATATTTTGCCCAGAGAAATCATTTTGGACAGTAGAGCACAGCTACAAGGAATATTGCCTACGCTGAATTGTCTCATAGTATAGGAGTATATACATCCTAGGGGGACAGGTCTACGTTTGTGTGTGTGTGTGTGTGTGTGTGTGTGTGTGTGATGTTACCTGAGCAGTGACCTCTGCAGCTGTGTAACAGATTTGCTACCATTGTTGGCCTCTTTATACCTCTCAATGGTTTCTTTCAGGCTGTATTTTGTTTACAGTAGTGCACAAGAAGAGGTAGTACTTAGTACATGCTTGCATACATATATAAACTTACTATCAACAAACATTGCATACACATAAATGATCTGGAAAACATTGGTAATGGAAATGAAAATACGATTATGACCGGAACCTTCATAATTAACATGTTGTAACAGGGAGAATATATAAATGATCAGTAAATTAACTGTATTCTGGTCATATGGCAAGCTTAAAATATTACTTGTCAAGATTCTAGAACACATTAATTTTCATGTCATTACTGAAATATTGAAGATAACCTTGCCTGCAAACAGAAGTTCAACATATCCAAATAGTATTATCGGATGCATCAGTTTATCCATCTGAGTATATGCAGTTGTTCTGTTGCGTTTGACAAGAACAATGCGAAACAGTCAGGTCCATGCAAGATATATAAAATCATGGAAGTAGAAACATCACATGTTATGCTGACCCAAGATGTATATGTGCTATCACATTATTTAAGTCTTTTCTGAGCTATCTATTTAGCTTCTACAGTATGGTTTGCTCTTTTTCGAGGAGGCGAGGACTTTGTCTCATCTTGTATTCTTGGGTACAATACTTTGTCATGTCATCTGTATTTGGTAAGTGATTCTATGCAGAATTACACCTGGTGTCCTTATATTTTTTGTTTCAATCATGCAACCGGTTTCGTTTTAATTATAGTACTAATCTAGCTACAAACTTGTGGTATTTGATGTTCATTTTCTGTTTGCTCCATTAGAACAGGTTTTACTTCAATGGAATATGCTCTCTAAAAGCATCACCATCCCAAACCTAGGTAAACAAAGCCACTATTTACACCTCATTTTTTGTATTTATCTATATTTCTTTGTCTTTTATTTTATTTGTTACGGTGGTAGAACAACCTAAGTTATTAGGGCCTCATTGGTCATGCTCTAAAATATGTCAAACATGCCCATGTGTTAAAATGATATAATATAAAAGAAATATTTGCTTACGAGTGTATCATATTTTTAAAGGGTTAATTACACACATGCCGTTATTAAGTTTTGATTTTATAGATATACGATTACAAAACATAAAATTATTGTCATACCTTTCTAATTCAAATCATTGCAAACATATCGTTTTGAGGGTTGACTAGTCAAAATGAATTAAAATGACTCCCTTCTTCCTCCATGCAGTCTCTTCTTAGCTCCCACCTCCTCAGACCATCTCTTCGGTTAGATGCCCTACTTCGTTGCCATTGGCCTAGCCTTGACGCACACACTCTCGGGAGACACTACACAAAAAAGCCTCATATGTGGTGGCTCATCTATGCCAGTATGATGAGGACATCATTGATGATGACGAGCTTTCTGCTCCTAACAAGTTTCAAGAAGTCCCCGACCACCGGGCCCAAGTCAAGAAGACGTCGAAGTCGTTGCCGAGTCAGGTTCGACCTTCCAGAACCAGTGCACCTTCAAACGGACGCCCAGATCACATACAACGTCTAAATTAGGCAAATAAGGACTCTACGAAAAGCTTACGAGGTAAGCTTTCCAACGGATCAAGCCACGCCTCCAAATACTATCCGAGTCAACGGGAATCGTGAAAACAAGTTGATGGACAGAAACTTTCCGGCGCCGCGTTGCCGTATTTTTGGCCCCAAGGCCCGTGTACCCCTAGGGTTAGGATTGTACATGTGTGGGCATCTGTTTGGGCGCCGCCCCTCATCTGGCTGCCGTCCTATATAAGTTCCCCACCATGCTTCGTCTTAGTTCGGTTTTGTTCAGTTGATTTCGTCACGTTGTGTGAGGTTTCGCCTTATTCTTCTTGTGTCGGCTAGACCAACATGACCAAGTTTCTAATCCCCAGTTGATCTTAATCCACATTCGCAATTGAGATTGCTTATCTTGTGTTCTTACTCGTTCTTCGATTGCTTGCAGGAACCGTCCTTCGTGGACAGGTCGATCATGCCTCTGGATCGGTCGATAACACTCGTGGTGGTGGTTTAGCGATCGCCGGGATTTCCAGTTCCTTGTGGGGTTGAAAGCCGGATCGTTTAGGTCTCTGTGATACCTACCGAATTATCCTCTTCGTCTCCCACCAGAAGATCAAGCCCCGCATCCGCGCCCATCACAGTAGTTTGTTACAAACAACATAGAATACAACTTTTCTGCCGGTTTGTTAACCGACACAAATAACCAAGCTCATCTATGCCTAATTGTTTGCGCTAGTTTCAAATCTGCCGGCTATGAACCGACACAAATGAACCGTTCTACCATAGTGAGAGGATGGAAAAGAAAAGTGAGGTTAGGATATTTTAGTTTATTTTGATTAGCCAGCCCTTAAAATGACATGCTTGACATGATTCACAAATTGTAATGATATGACAATGATTTCATGTTTCTAATGGCATTATTGTGAAATAGAACCTTAATAATAATGGTATGCAATTTTTTCCCCAATGACCAGAGCGAGGAAAGAAGACCACATCTCCCCCCGACCCCTCTCATCTCTCTCTCTCTCTCTCTCTCTCTCTCTCTCTCTAGGAAGCATGCTTGCAACAAGAGCCTGTCTCTCTCTCTCTCTCTCTAGGAAGCATGCTTGCAACAAGAGCCTGTGGTACGATTGGCTGCAAACAGTGAACATCTATATCACCCAATAGTTGCACGGAGGCAGGGTCTTGGCTTTTACCTATAGGGTCTTAATCATTCTGACCAGCTCACCAGTCTTTTTTTTGTTTTTCTGTTGTAGTCCCCCGATGCAACACTGGCACTTTCTTTTTCTGTTGTGGTCCCGTACTCCATGCGGCGTCAGCCAGAGCTTCACATCTCTTACGGTACGGTTTGCTCGGAGACGCAACAGATGGAGAAATTTGGTGATTTGTCCTAAAACAAAAAATTTTGGCTTTGATGTCGGTCTTTGTTTCTACATTAAATAGAAAATTTTGTGGTTAATCCCTTTAATAGACTACTGCTTTTATGGATACAACAAATAAGTTGCATCACTTTTTTGCGAATAGCGTTATTATATTGGGACCGACTTGCACAGAGTCGCTTGTACATGTGGCAAACGCACAGGCGATTTTGTGGCCGTTGGATTTTGATCCAACGGCCAGCTCGTGCGAGCCGCCCCTTCTTCCTCCGCCCGATCCCTTTCTTCCTCCGCCCCTGCTTCGCGCGCCTCGCGCCCCATCCCCGCCGCCTCCTTCCTCCGCCCTCGCCGCCGGCCGCTCCGCCGCCCCAACCTCCTGCCGCCGCGCCTCCCCCGCCCACCCTAACCTCGCCGGCGCCGCTTCGATCCCCCATCCACCGCCGCCCGACCGCCATCTCCCCCCTCCCCCGGCTCCGGCGGCGCCGCGCCGCCTCCGCCGCCGCCCTGACTATCCCGACCAACCGCCGTGCCTCCGCCTCTCCGGCCTCCCTCTAAACCCCGGGGAATCCAAATGTTCCCTAACCCTAACCCTCAACGGCGGCGAGGGCGAGATCGACGGGGAGCTCGACGGCGGCGAGGTACGCTCCCTCCTTCCTCTTCCCCCTTCTTCCTCCTCTGCTCCCCCTCCCTCCCTCATCATGGAGAAGAACGGGGCAGTCACCTGGGCGGGTGAACTGCCGCCTAGGCGACTGCCATTGAGCAAAACTGTATTATATTATGTACACCATTCTTTGCATGGTGCGGAAAAGGTCATTTTTCCTTTCTATTTATCCGAGAATTGATTTGGGTTGTATACATCTCGTAGAGCCGGAATATTTTTTAGTATAAAAAATATCCTATAGACTTCTCTTTCATTGCGTGGGATTTAAACATATGGAGACAAATATTTTCAAATAGGCAATGCTCTTTTCAAAAAAAGCCTACAAGTTTACCCATGAAGGGCATATATGCAATTTTCATGATTATTTCTATTTCTATTTATACTATATGTTTCGCTAAAAAAATATATACAGTATATGAAGAGTTTATTTGTATCATGGTGGTCTCTAAATCTCAAAATAAAAGAAATATTTGATGCATATCTAGACCATATTTTAGTGTGTACTGAAAATACTATGTTTGTGCATGCAATTATTTCGGGGACAAAAGTCATGGAAACCTAAACAATATTGGATGTGCACACACACACAGAATGCATATAATTCACCATGATATTTGAACACCACCTTTTCTATTTGCTATATTGAATACTTAAACTCATCCAAAATGCTAATGTAACTTTTGTGTGCATACTACTAAACTGTTAATATTTCAGGTAATATATACTAAGTTTAAACCATACACACAAATAAGTACACTACTGTTCTTTACTGCTGGTCTGCTGCTCTCACTGTTCATAAAAGTACAGTGCAGGCTAGGGCCCAGAACTCTCAAGATGGGCAGCTCAACACAAGGACACTGTACATGGCTCCGAGGAGAGAGATGCGCAGGGACAACACATCTACACACAACACACACACACACACACACACACACACACACACACACACACACACACAGAGAGAGAGAGATGGTACGTGGACAAGAAATGAAACCCTAACCCTAATTAGCCTCCCGTTGGGCTGGGGTCAGAAGAACATGATAGGCTAAAACCTGAAAGGTGTGCCTTGCATCTTTTACATCTGGACATTTACCCCTCACGTGGACAATCTTGGATAAAGTTAGAAGTTACTACCATTAACAAGTCAAGAGAGAACTTGCTGAAAGATCTCTCTTCTACACAAGCAAATCAATAGAAGAGAAAAAGGACTCGTGATATGTGTGAATATATTTTGCTCTATATCATCATGAGGTGTGACTGTGAGGGCTTGCTCAAAAGATGAGGTGTGAGGGATCCAAGACCCCCTTCCCCTCCCTCCCTCTCATGCACTCATAGAAAGGAAAGAACATAAATGGAGCAAGAAAAGAAGAGGACCACCCAGCCAAAGCAAACACACAGACATCCATTACACACAAGAAGAGCTCTGTAGCATGTTGCATGTACATGCTTCACAAAGCATGCACTGTGCTGAATCTATCCAGACATCTAGCTCACCTCAGGAACACAAAACAAACTAGCAACAAAACCACATCAGCGCAGATGCACGACCACCTACAGAAAAGAAACTGTTGCAGCAAATTTCACCCTTACTTGCTTCCCCCTTTAGAAGCACAGAAATAAACAAGTTGGTAAATTAACAGAATTGCAACTAAAAGATATAGCTCCCCTTCCACCAAGATTTCTTTGTCACAAGAAAGTCAGGACTCAGGAGCTAGCTACTAGCTCCAATTCTGAAAGAGCACGAGAATTATATACAGAAAAATAGAGACATGCATTACGCATATGAACTAATATAGCTTCTCAGATATTCCAATTCTTGAAGACTATGCATATCCATTATCCAAACGCAATTTCAGCACACGCACAAAATTGAAAGTGGACACACCTGTTGTTGGAGTACTCATACAGGCGTCCACGGCTGGAGAAGACGATGAGCGCGACCTCGGCGTCGCAGAGCACGGAGAGCTCATACGCCTTCTTGAGGAGGCCGTTGCGGCGCTTGCAGAAGGTGACCTGCCGATTAGTGGTGTTCTCAATGCGCTTGATCTCAATCTTCCCCCTGCCGGCCATCTTCTCGGCGCCCACAGTCTCCGGGAGCGGCGATGCTGACTCCTTCACCTCTTAGTCACCCCAGAACTGCAGTTAATTAGGCCCCAACAAAAGCGCAACTAGCAAATCAAGAACTGCAAGCACGCAGGGGGTGATGTATCCATGGAGGATGGATCAAGAAATGCCAGAGAGAAAGCATCCCAATCTTTAAGTATATCAGGCTCTCCTGAATTGCTACCTATGGAGTGTGGAGATCAAAATTGAAGGAGAGGTTGTGGCCATTCTTTGGCTTGCTTTAAGAGTAAAGATCATGAACCATATAACACATGAGTCTAGATCTGAACCTGTAGCAAGATTGGATACTGATAAAAAAGGAGCTAGCTAGTTTCATGGCAAGAAGCAATATATTATTTATTGGCCCTGTGGAGCTAACACATGCTTGATGCTTGTTCTTGTGTGCTAGAGAAAGAGGATATGGGAACTGGGTCCGCTAAAAGAGAAAGGTAGGAAAAGATGGAGAGTGGTGGTAGCTGTGAACACCTTCTACAGCTAGCCTTGTGTTTCTTCCTCCTTTACTCTTCTCCCTCTGGGTCTATCTAGTACTAGTATCTACGCCTTCAAGACTATCGGCAGGGGTTTAATTAATTGATTATTTATGTGTTCTAAAAAATATTAATTCTTTGTCGTCTATCCTTTCATTGTCCCTTTTGAAATTCCAGAGATATATTTTCACACGCCAATTCCACAATTTGTTTGTAAGTTGGGCAGGCTTCTGAAATTAAAGTTTGCGATGATTTTGAGACGTGAATTGTTAGTGAAATTTCAGACAGGCCTATTTCTTTATTGGTCCTTTTGTAGTATACGCTACAGGAGAAGGCAACGGTGTCGAGTGCCTATATATGTTTTGACGGCCAGAAACGAACCATCGAGAGATACTTGCTTGTGTCGACGACCAAGACAAAACCGTCAAGACACATCTTCTTCCAGCCTTTCTCACGACGGCTAAGTTTTAAATGGTCGAGAGACTGCACCACCTGCTGGGTGAAGCAACAGCGTCAGTTAGTGTCAACGGCCCGCCATTAATTAAGCCGTCTAGAGAATATATAAATAGTACAAGTCCGAGTTCCCCCCTCCACCTCACCAAGTGGCGCCTCCCTGCCCCGCACAGGCCACGTCGCCCCGTCACCACAGCCGTCCGATCGCGTGTGGCAGGAGATCCAGCCGTCCATTGGTTTGTTTATGTATAAAATGATTTTTTTTTCGTGCTTCTCTCGGCAGCGCGGGCGGCTAGCTAGTTGAGCAAGCTCTCAGCTAGCCGCCCGTGGTTCGAATCCCGCCCCCGCCGCGTTTTGATTTATTTTTCCCCTGGCTGGACGCGCCAGGGGCGTGCCCGGGCGGCTTGTATATATTTATATTCATGTATTTGACTTGTAAATTCCATTAGGATACATGTTAATGTTTATAAACATAGGGAAAACCATTAATTATATTTGTTGTTTAATATCTGAATTTAAAACTTGAGTTTTGTTTGGTCTTGTTAAATTTATATAAATTATTAGGTATATGAATAGATAAAATCATATGATTATTACGATAACCTAGAGATTACTGCACATAACTAGCCTATTCAATCACATACTTAGCATCATATATGCCTTGTGATGCAGAAAACTTAGAGTACATGTCTATTCCAACACATACTAGCATCACATATAAGTTATGATGCTAAGAGCTGCAAAGTATGTGTTTTTTTATCAGAAATCATAGGAGAGGCTCCTACAGTATATATTTAAGAATAAAAATTATGTACATATTTACATAATTAGATAGCTGGTAGGGAACTAAGCCAAGAAACAATAGAGTAAGCTAAATCACCGTTGATTCTAAATACTAGCAGAGAAACATCTTTATCAAAACCATCCTTCCAAAATTGCACGGTAGGTTATAAATCATCAAAGATTTTTCAATTCCGAGTCTTACAAGTTACAATTATTCCAACAAGCTAAGATGTAAATATCCATGATGAATGATAATTGCGAAAATCAACAATAAGAATCCAAAGCATCATGGAAGCCTGGAAGATCATGAGAATATATGAGTTGCAATCCCAGATGCTGCCAAATTAGCTGGCGAACGGACAATGGAAGAAAAGATGAAGCATGGTCTCCACTATTGAAGAGTTGCACAAAACACAATGAAAATCTATGACAAAGTTCTTTCTGCACAGCAAGTCTTTAGTATTTAGTCTATCAAAATAGAGCATCCACATGAACACCTTCCATCACATTAATCCTTTACTTTTCAAACTTATTCTGAAGACAGCATGAGCCTGAGTACCAGAGTATGAATGCTTGAGAAAATCAGATGATTTGTAATGATCCTTGCCCCAAATTAAGGTCCAACAATCATCATATAGAACAGATACTGAAGGAGAACATGGTGCTACACTAGCCGAAAAACAAAATTTTTCTACCGCGAACACCCAGGAATCAAGCAAGTCAGGAATCACAGATCGTTACCCTTGTAACATACTAGCAGCGAAAGTAGATGATCCTCTTGATCAACGCCGGTGCAGGAGCGACGATGCCTCTACGATATCCACACATCCTGGGGTGGAACGCTGCACGTTCGTGTGCTAGCACCAGCGCGTGCGGCGGCTAGGGTTTTTGGGGAGAGGGCGTGGCGGCGGCTAGGGTTTCTTGGTGGGAGCACACACCCACCCCACGCTCCACCTCTCCCTTTTACAGAGCGCCCTAATGGATCTTTCCCGAAGAGAAGTCCATTAGGACTCGTCCTAATGGATCTTCTAAATAGAAACCCATTATCACGCATAGATCATATCCATCAGACATGTTCCAACCCGTTAAGTGTGTGACCCATTAGGCTCATGCACAAGTCGGCCGCAGACCTAGAGAACTCTTTCCCCAGACCACAAGTCAATAGCAGTACCTAGCATCACATATTAACCCATGAATGTACACCATGATCAAATCAAATGAACCTTGATACACTCACATAGGATCCTTTTGCCACACGGTATCAGTCAAGCTCAAGGCGAGACGCATGCCACCCTTGTGATAGCTCGACCCATTCACTCGTCAATGGAATGGATATAATCGTGATTAACTCTTTAATCACATTGGCATGGCCATGCACTTTTTTCTATCCATCCACACCATTCTCTCCTGTTATCGAGGAGGAGTAAATTTCATCTTGATCTCTTACACCTCATGTCATGTTTCATGGCATACCCGTAAGCTAACTTTATAACTTCCCTGTTACGGCGAAGCGTTTGATAGCCCCAATATATACGAGTACGCATGCTGAGAATCAATAAGGATCTCAGGTCAAAGGACCGTATAGGTATACCACTTGAGACTACACCCTGATGGCAATTTTAAGATAACTATCTCAGCAGTGTTTCGGAGCGGGTCTATCTAACCCCATGTTCTCTAACATGTGCCCACATTATTGATTTGATATATCCGTATCTATTGTTGGTGAAACATTACCATCAATCAATACATGTGCTGGTCAAATCACTATTGTTCCATATAATAACACGTGACCAGGGATCATTTAGAATAATATCATATTGATAATGTGTTTCACAATTAAGTCGTACACAATGAACAAAGCAATGACATTTATTCAATTAAATCATAAGTACATGAACATAGACGTATGATACAATCATCTCACATGATCGCCTCTAGGGCATATCACACACAGATACCCTCCAATCAGTCAGGAGAACCCAAATGGTCAGCCATTCCTCATAAGCCAGAATAGATAAAGGGAGGAAAAAAGTGATTGAACATCCCCATTAAACAGATAGGCTGACACCAAAGCTGATTGATCTCTAGCATATGAGAATAGGTGAGGGAGCCTAAGATGCAACAACTCACCATTACAGACATCATTCAAAATTTGAGCATATAAACCATTACCAACTTGACAACTAGCCAGCCCTTTGAAAATATGAAGCAAAGACAATAATTGCTTCCACCAGAAAGAACAAACTCGCGGACTTGTTGAAGAAAAACCAAGGGGTTAATATGTGGACCAAATAAATTTTACCCAAGGTAAATCAGCATGATTGAAGAACTTGTGACGATTCTTAAGATGTAGAGCTTGATTTTGCAAAGAGAGATTAATAATTCCCAAGCCTCCATATTTCTTTGGACGACAAACTAAATCCCAGGCAGCCAAAGGTGCACTGTGGGAATTTATATCCTGAGAACCTCTCCAAAAGCAATGACGTCACAATTTATCAATAGCTTTAATTACTTGAGCAGGGATCTGCAGAGAACACATATAATAGGTTGGAAAGGATGAAAGAACTGAGTTGACCGAAATCAAACGACCTCCAAAAGATAAGAATGTTGTTGCCGCAGATAGTCTGCGCTCAATTCTATTTACCAGGGGAAGGAAATCAACAACGTTAGGCCTACTCGTGCCCATAGGTGTTGGCGATTCTAATGCCTATTAGAATTAATCCGCAAGCGCACGGCTATCGCAGTAGCTTTCACCCCAGAGTATTCCAAAGGTATCGATTTTGCATGAAGAACTAGAGGAGTCTAGTTTCTAGTCTTGACTTGGCCGGATGGATATGGTGGAATGATGAAAGTGGGCTTAGATATTTCGGGTCAAGAGGTTCTACTAAAGGTTCACACTAGTCAAAGGTACAAGGATAATCGACAAACAATTTCTACTCTGTATCGGAGCTCGGCCAATTCACTACCACCAGCTATCAGTTAAGAACACCGAATGGTTATGATCACCCCCGATTGGGCTCGACTGGGTTGAGACTAACGGGGCGGATTCCATAAACTGTCGCGCGGATAGCAGGGCTGTCATCACCTACTACCTATCGCTCAGCCATTGGATCAGGTGTCTACCAGGTACTAACTAGTCTATACACCACGTCTATTCCTAGCAGTACTACATATTAGGACGTCACTTGATACACAATCCCACTAAACCCGACACTAATGTCTATTTTGTCACCCAAGCACAGGGATTTAGTACTCAAGATCTAACATGAGCCTAATACCAACAGAGAGATAATGTATACGAACTAAACTTGCTTTATAAATAAAGGATGGGACTTATAAGTGTTATCGATAGAAGACGAAGCAGAACTCGCACCCAAGTTCGGCTCCGGAGCTCTAGCAGAGGGATGACGACACGCCGGCTTCTCCTCAGCACTAACTCTCCTCTCTCATCTACTCTAATTGATAAATGGGCAGCATAACGCTACTTTGTGTTCCTCCCGCACTTCTCCATCCCTTGCAAATGAGAGGAGGAGCTCCTTTTGTAGCCAACCGCAGCGAGTGAGGGTGTGCCACGTGTAGGGACACATGTCTTCCTCTCCCCAACAGAAGGAGAATCCAAAGTGGATCCAAAGGGGAGCCGGTCAACCGACTGGGCTTCGGTCGATCCCGGCCCTTGGTTTCGCATGGGATCCCTCATTGACGGTGTAGATCATCCCCTTAAGGCGGTTTTAGCAGTAGAGGCCGGTACAATTGAGTTACTTGAGAACCAAGTGATCCTCTCCAATGCAATGTCATCTCTAGGATCAAAACGTCTTGATGTGAACGGTTGGGATGGTCTCCTTTTGTGCTTTTAGAATGCTTGGAGAGAAGGCAACCCCGGCTTGGACCAAGTGTCGGTCGGCCTGCCAGGGTCGATTGGCCTACAGGTTGTTTTCCCTGGTTTGGGTCCATTTTTGCTAAGTAGGTCCCTGGAGACAAACTTTTCAAAACTTGTGAAACTTTGTTAATTTGCACATTTTTAGTCCATGTTCCTTCATTTAGGAGCTATGTTGACGGTCGGAAGTGTATGAAAAGTTGTCGAAATTGATCGATAACAATAGGCAATCCTAAATTGGTAAATGGCATAGATCCCAATTGACATCCAAAAGTATTTGCCAGAATAGCATAATAGCAATCTGATCATTATTTACATTGATTGGCACCATGACAGATTTATGATAATTGATCTTTAGTCCAGTTGATTCTAAAAAAGTGTGTAAAATACCCTTCAAATTGAAAATTTGAAGAGCACTCGCCGGCAACATAATTAGAGTGTCAGCAGCACATTGAATAACCAGGAAATCACAAGTTGAATCATCTGGAATAGTATTGACACTCAAATTTGGCAGGAAAATCGGATATCGTAAATAGGCCAATATCATCGGAATTATTGGGCCGCATCAGAATATGGGCTTAATTATCAAAGAAGAAAGGTGCCTAGAAGATGATTCCGATGATTTCAGGACTCCTGGAGAATTATGAAGCTTCGATTGGAAGGTGTCTTCAAAGGTTTAGTTACGATAAATTAGGTTGTGTCGGTATCGGTTTTGTAATATTAGTATAAATATGGACCCAAGTTTCATGTAGGGGATATCAACATACACAACATACAAGACACAACCCTTTCTCGAATCCGATCGATCTCGTTGAAAGGACTTCAACCGCAGGTAGAGCTATCTCGACGAAATAATCAATTCTCCTACTTGTACCCGTGTGCATGGCTGCATCGCTTCGATCTCATGTATACAAAGCATGTTACACTGTCTCGGTTTTACCGATCTTTAGCATGTTCGCATATTACACTGTCTAGTTGAATCGATCTGTAATATGTATTTATCCTGCAATGCTGATTGTTAAATATGTTTGCATGTTTTCTCTCAATTCTGTTGTATGCGACTATCTCGACCTGATCGATCTTGCATATGTTTGCTTTAGGAGCTTGCATGTTTAGAATATTTATTGATTTGCATTGTATTTAGCCTTCACTAGTGATAAACCTCGAATCAGTTTATGAATTTACCCCAAGATTTAGATCAAAATACTGTCTTGGCCTGACCAATCTATTTGATCTCTGCCTTGGTTTAATCTAATAAGCTGACCTAGGGATTTTGAACTAGTTTTACCCAGAAAATAACAAAAAGAAGCAAAGGTAGTTTATGGTTAATTGTTTCATCATATGCATTGCTCTATCGGATTTTAAGCCGATAGATTTCTAGTATCGGATTCTTTAAGGCCGATACAATAAAATCTGATCTGGTTATTTCTAAAGCCGATCAAAGCCAAGTCACTAACAAACTCTTCCTTGTCAATTTTTAGGTCAAATTGGCTGGCACACCTGGTTTTCGTGGTTGCAACACAAACACGGATTTGACGCTTCCGTGGTGTGTTCACGAATGATTAACTTTTCATGTCAACAAATAGGTCTATGCAAAACCCCTTGCGTTAAAGCACCATTCAGAACAGATTGTAGCAAGTCCACACCAAAGACAAATAACAGTGTCGATAAAGGATCACCCTGGCGAACTCCCCTCTTACATGTAAAGAAATGTCCAGCAGTGCTATTCAATAGCACTGAAGAAGACGCAGATTCTAGGAGACTCTTAATCCAAGAGATCCATTTAGGTGGAAAACCTTTTGCATGTAAGATTGCAAGAAGCGCTGAATGTTCAAAAGTGTTAAAAGCTTTTGCAAAATCCAATTTTAGAAAAACCACTGGTCTCTTGCTAGATTTGCATTGGTGAATATAAGAAAAAGCCCAAGCTAAGCAGTCCTGAATTATCCTTTGCTTGATGAAACCATATTGGTTATTATGTATCAACTTAGAAATTACTGATCGCAGACGATCTGCTAAAATTTTGGATATAACCTTGACAACACAATTCATTGAAGTGAATGGCCTATAATCATCCACACGAACAGGTTTTGAGCACTTGGGCACTAAGGTTATGTAGGATCGATTGATGCTTCGCAATCATAAGGAAATGAAATCTTGCGAGACAATGAACCAATAGTTTTTCAAAAAAAAGACCATTGAAACATCTAGACCATGAGCTTTATCAGACGACATCTTCATTATAACGTGCTCTATTTCTTGGAGTGAAAAAGGTTCTATCAAATAATCAAGACCATCAACCGGTTGGAAGAGTTCAGCCAAATTGAAGTGCATAATTGGAGCAGAAGAACTCCCATTCTATTTGAATAAGCGGCCCACAACAAGTGGGCCATGTCATAGTGACTGAAATGGGCCACATTAGATGTATCCTGAACGGAGGAAATGGAATTGCATCTATGTCGTTCCGTGGCCTTTGCGTGAAAATATTTGGTATTCTCTTCACCCAGACGTGCCCAACGCTGGGTGTTTCATTGACGCCAATAAGTATTTTGTGCAGCCAATGAGGTAGATAGCTGGTTTAACACCATGGCTTTAAATCAGAACTCAGCAGCAAAAAGAGGTCTATTCTCAGCCAGTAAATTAAATACTTGGATCACCGCATTGCAATTGTCAATGAGGATAGGGAAAGCAGAGAGATTCCTACTCCAGGATTTTAAACCTCTTCCCCAAGTCTTAAGTTATGAAGAAATCCTTTTAGCTGAATCCATGTGATGGTGTGGTAAATTCCAATACAGTTCTACAATGTCAATGAAGTTCGGCATCTGTGCCCAAAAATTTTCAAATCTGAAAATTGAAGATTTGGGAATGGCAGTACCAAAGGAAACACAAATTGGCCAGTGGTCAGAAGTGGACTTGGTTAAACAAGTAATCGTTGTATCAGAAAAAGTTGTCACCCAGGTAGGAGTAGTAAATACCCAATCTAGTTTTTGTAATAAGGGATCTTGCTGCATATTACTCCAAGTAAATTTGCATCAACGAAGCGGAATATCCATCAAGTCCAAATCAATGATCAAAGAATTAAAAAGTAGCATATCACTCACATGTCCACCTGTTTTTATTTTTAAAAAATTCAAATATGTTGTGGTGTCCATCGAGGGCTGAGGAGGGTAAACCCTCAAATAGGTACATGTCTCGACGGCTTCGGCCCAAACTGTCAAGACAGGGTAGCTATCTCGAGGGTAGTCAAGCAAGCCCTTGGGTCTGACTACTCTTGACGCCTTACGCTTTGTCATCGAGATCTTGGTTCAAACTCACCAATGCCATAACAAAATGTGCTCGACCAGTCATTCATGACCAGTGGGTTTAGAAACCTTTGTAAGCCTATGATGAAACTGCAACACCCAAGCCTAACCTGGCTCATGTGCTACGAACATAACATACATAACACAATACCTCATAGAAAATTTTGACAGCATGTCTGTTGGCGATTCTTATGCTATTAGAAATAATCCGCAAGCAGACGGATATTTCTTGTAGTTTTCACCCGAGACTATTCCAGAGTATCGAATCCACAGGGAACGAGGGAGAACGATAATTCTAATATCGATATTATTTAATATAGCTGCCAGCTAGTTAACGGGGGCAAGGATAATAATAATATAATAAGATAATAAAACCGGTGACACACACACACAGGAGTATAAAAGATAAGCTTGGTAGATAGTTGGGAGGACAACGAGAAGAGTATAAAGTTCCTTAATAGTGCAATCAATTATCAGGTGAGCTAGCAGATATGGGTTTGGAGGTTTGTTTTAAGAACTTCGTCGGAGCTCGGCCAATTCAATCCTAACACAGCGGATTACACGTGAGATAAATCTCGGATGGATAGGGCTGTCACCACCTACCACATACCACAAAGTACGCTGGATTGGGTGTAAACCAAGTCAGATATAATATCAGACACCATGCCTGCTATTATGCCCGATCACTCCTCTCCGAATCCTAGGAAGGTGATCCAAGTTCAATACTCGGAACCAGATGAACTTAATCAATTGCTCTAATAATTCACACTTACCACTTAGTGTAAATATGCTCAGCACAGATAATGAAAGACACTTATATAATAAAAGCAAAGTCTTACAAAATGGAAAGGATACAAGAGCTATTACATGAATTCCCGAAGACGATTCTAGAATTCCGAGCTTCAGCTTGACTCAACTCTAACTCCCAAACTGACTACTCTAACAAGTGAAGAGTACCCCAAATGAGAGGGATGTGGTGTGATGTGTTTTCTCAAGTGAGGTGAGGGGGTCCTTTTATAGCCTTCCATAGCCAAGGAGTGAGCTCCACGCCATGGGACACATGTAAGCCAGCCACCATCCAAAGGAGAATACAAAGGGGTCGGCCAACCGGGCTTCGGTTGATCCAGGCCATCCCCTTCGTCTGGGATGCTTCTTGTGCGGTGTAGATCTTCCCCTTGCGTCGGTTTTGGTAGTTATGGCCGATACAATGGGCTTCCATAAGAGCCAAGTCCCAATTGTGAAGGAAGTGCTGCCCTTGGATAAAATCGATGTGAGTGGATGCCGTAGATATCTTCATTTTGTGCTTCTTGACCACCTGGGAGAAAACGGAGCCGGTTGGGCGAAAAGTCCAGGTCGACCGACCGGGGTCGGTCGGCCGACCGGCTTCTGAGCTCGGTTTAGCTCCGGTTCTTCTCCACTTTATTCCTATGGACAAATACTCACCAAAACTTGTGGAAATTTATTAGTTTAAATAAAATGCAAGCATAAACATTGAATTTTCCTTAAATTGCCAGAGTTCCGGCGTATGTTGGCGTATAATTTTGGAGTTTAGTGGACGCCAACAATGAACCCTGTAAACTTATCACTTTTGCACAGATGATTCATAAATTCATAATAATAGGCCACCACTCCAAATAAAGCAAAACTATCTTAAGATCATTAAACATCCATCCAAGCTTTAACTTTAGTCAACACCAAACAAAAACGAACCAAATTACAACAAACAAATGGAAAAGAACGTTTCCAGCTTCCAATATTGTGCGAATAAGTTTATTTGAATCACTAAGGAACTGAATATGTGGAGTTTAAGTGCGTGTGACATCAATGTACTATGCCCATCCCATGCATGCTTCAATGGTCACCTAAAAAAAATCAAAAGCAAGAGCGAGTATAAAACTCAACAAGTACATAAAACAAGACTGATCATATCCTTATCTAAAATAACATAAGACATCAGATCATGACTTCTTCATAATTTGATACGCAATCATGCAATGCATATGCTCATGCTCATATGCGTGTACCGGTACCGTTGAGTGTACACCCGTCGGTGTTACACCACTCCATCCCTTGGAGGTTGACCGCCGAAGCGAGTTTACCCCGCCATCCTGTGGAGGGTGTCTCGATGTTTGTTTTACTGGTGGGTGTTGTCGGAAATGATTTATATGGGGTTATGTGCTGGATCCAAACTCGATGGTAACATGGGACAAGGGATTATAGAGGTTCAAGTCCTCGCGGTGGAGGTATTACCCTAGTCCTGTGCTCTAGGATTATGATGGTGATCTGATGATCCCGTATCAGGTATTCTGTCCCTAGATGGATGTGGGATCTGTGTCCCTGAACCAGGGTCCCCAGCCCGCCTTATATAGTGGGGGGATAGGGTTACAAAGTAGAGTCCTGATCGGTTACGAGATAGGATTAATATTTCTATCATTTATTGCCGGATACTTAATTATCCAGGATTACAATCAAATCTTCCCTGTTTTGTATAGACTTCTATCTATATCTTTTACTTGTCGTACAAGATTGGCTGGCAGGCCGGGAGTCCCCTGTGCGCGTGTAGCCGTCCGGTCCACCCCTTGTTGGGTCGTCCTCGCAGTCTGCCATGCAGATTCCCGAGGTCCATTTATTCCATAGTAGCCCTTGAGTCCTTTACAATCGAGTTGATGCCTTTTTGGTCGCACTCCAACCGAGTCATGCTTCACGATGAGTGCTTCCAGTTCTTTATATTGCATCCCGACTGGTTTCTTTTTCATGTCGAGTGCTCTGTTGCATGCAAGGAGACTTTGAATGGCTTAATAAAGATCCTTGTTGAAATTTCTAAGTGGTATCCAGTCCAATTTTCAACATACTGGCAGTTGGCCAGTCATGAGGCGTACCGTTGTCTAGACTGGGTTTAGCTGAGTAGTACATGTAGCCGACTATCGTGGTATATAGCTGGTGGCCCTCATCGGAGCATACCCTCGAAACCTAATCCATAATCAACTTATAATATCTGGTTCCATCTTGTGCGGTAACCAGCAGTCGGCCCAATCATGAGGCATACCATCAGAAGAATTTGGATTTCAAATTAGTTTGGTAGGTATCCAAGTCCAGTTTGATGTGGTGACCGGCAGTCAACTCATCATGGGGCATACCATATCCCAATCTAGGTTTTGCCTAGTGGTACCTGTACCTGTCCGTCGCGGTGTACAGCTGGCGGCTCTTTTAGAGCTTACCAAGGTCATAGGCTTGTAGCTAAGCCGTAGTTGGCGCTCATGGCGTTGGGTGGCTTGTGGCCGAGCGCCATAGTAGGCGCTCATGGTGTTGGGTGGCTCATGGCAGAAGGCGTAGGATTATAGCCATGCCGTAGTAGGCGCATGGCGCAAGGTGGCTCATATATAGCCGAAGGCGTATGATTGTAGCCGAGTCGTAGTAGGCACTCATGGCGCATGGTGGCTCATTGCCGAAGGCGTAGGCTTGTAGCAGATCCATAGTAGGCACTCATGGCGCAAGGTGGCTCATGGCCGAAGGCATAGGTAGCGCTCGTGGCACAGACCCTTCTTTACTTGTTAACAAAGTCGTAAAAATGCACTTGATGAAGGAGAAATACATGAACTTCCGAGGCTTGCGAAAGGCGGTACAACGAGCTCCAGCACTTATCATAACAGTGCTATGAGCAGGATTCCCATCGAACGTGAACCCCATGTAACATGTAAAATAGGATTTAGGTAGTATCTGAATGAAAAAAACACTTAGATGCAAGGTCTGACTACTTGGTTAGATGATTTTTATGCTTTTGCTACTTTTTCTTTTTGATCTTTAATTTCTCTAATTAATTTTTCTTTTGTTATGCACTCTGCCCGACTAGTCTATACCCCGGGCATCAGGAATTGACTCATGGGTCAATTCCCAAGCACGCGTATCAAGTGACTAGAGTTCGCCATTTGTGGGTCAGAGCTTCACTACTCAGTATAATACTCTGATTCATTTGCAATCATTAAGAAAAAGCAACAAGAGTGCACGCAATTGCACTTATTGGTTTTAGCCCCGACTTACTACTTAGTTGAAAACCAACTAATTAGCAAGTTAAGAAACAACTCAAATTTATACGAAAAGATCACGACGATGAAAACTTATCTTATAAGCTCCTGTCGCAGGAGTAGTCTGCGTCGTAGATTCGGGCGCAGGCGTAGGCGTAGGTGTGTGCCCGAGTCGTATACTTGGACGCTCGTGGCGTGGGCCTAGGCGCGTGGCCAAGCTGTAGAGTTAGATGCTCTTGGTGGAGGCGTAGGCGTGTCGGTGTTGCGGAGCCGTATACTTAGGCGCTCGGGGAGCAGGCGTATACGCGTGTCGCCAAGCCGTAGACTTGGTCGCTCGGGGCGCAAGCGTAGGCGCATGGCCAAGTCGTAGACTTTCACGCTCGGTGCGCAGGCGTAGACATGTGGCCGAGCCGTAGTCATGCATGCCCGTGGCGCTAGCGTAGGCGCATGGCCGAGCTGTAGACTTGGATGCCCGTGTCACTGGCGCATGAGCGTAGCCTAGCCGTGGACTTGGACACTCAGGGCGCAGGCGTAGGCATAGGCGTGGGGCCGAGCCGTAGACTTGTGCGCTCGTTGCACTGGTGTATGCGTGACGCAGAGTTGTAGACTTGTGCGCTCATAGCGCAGGCGTGGACGTGTGGCCGAGTCGTAGACTGGGACGATTTGGGCGCCAGTGTAGGCGTGTCGCTGAGTCATAGACTTAGGCGCTCATGGCGCCGGCATAGGCGTGCTACTGAGTCGTAGAGTTGGGCACCATGGCACAGTTGTAGGAAGCGAATTACAATTGTATCACGAAAACCCAGTGCATTCGATCTGCACGTAGTTGTACGAAGTAGTCGTTCAAGTCTCGATAACACCGAGCAGCACACGCCGTTATCGGGGTCGATCAGCACGTGCTCGCCAATTTCTTGGTCATGGACGGCAAAGTTGTGACTGTGGTTGGAGATGATCTACACATGGTCGGTGAAACTCGGCGAAGGTTGGCGAAGGTCCTCGATGGTCCTCAACGTCCCACAAGGTGTGCCATGGGCAATCCACACGTCGTGGCCGCTGCCGCCGAGCTTTATGAGCTTGCCAAGATTCACGACCTCACCGCGTAGTCTGCCTTCAAACAGACGCCACGGCCACATCCGAACTCGGATTTAGGTGTTCTTAGATTCGTTGGAAATAAAACGAGATAAGATTTCTAACGCATAAGGAATCACCCCAAAAATCATTCTAACTCAATGGGAAATTGCGACGCAAGTTCAGTCCATGCGAACAGATTACTTCTTCTTCTCACGTTCATCTCGCTTTTGATATAGCCAGTGCCCCACGGTGGGTGCCACAATCGTCGAGTCCGAGTGAGTTGCTATTGATGGCGGCCACCATCTGAGATTTGCTCTCGGTCAGATCCTCGTTGTATCCGAGTCAAGAATTGAGCCCCCCGCTGCACTACACACGGTAGGCGGCAGCGGAGTTCCCCAACACGAACAAGAGTCCGAGTGAAGGACTGTTGAGGTCCCTCACAGATCGGATCTTGTCCGAGTCCGAAAGAGTGAATCTTGGAATGTTGGTGAAGTCTCTCCTATATCGGATCTAGTCCGAGTATAAAAGAGCGAGCTTAGGCCTCATGCACATTATGCGTTGGTATGCGGCAGTGACGTTCTCTAACCAAAAGAGGAGTCTGGGCCAGTCGTTGCTAAAGTCGTCCTCAGATCAGATCAGGTCCGAGTCCGAGAGCGCGAGCGCGAGCTTGTCAAAGTTTGCCGGTGACGAAGTCCAAACTCCCGAAGCGGAAAAGATGGCCAGGCGTGAACGCGACGATAACTCTGGGGATTGCTGCCATCGAGCTTGATAAGATTGATCTTAACGCTACCCCTACCTGGCGCGCCAACTATCGACGTTTGTTTAACCCGGGGTATCATCGGAAAAAATATATATGGGGTTATGCGCTGGATCCAAACACGATCATAACACAAGACAAGGGATTATACAGATTTAGGCCCCCGCGGTGGAGGTAATACCCTTGTCCTGTATTCTGGGATTATGATGGTGATGTGATGATCTGGTATCTGGTATTCTATCCCTCCATGTGGGATGTGCCTAACCAGGATCCCCTGTCCGCCTTATATAGTGGGGGGTAGGGTTACAAGGTACAGTACTGGTCGGTTATTATGTAGGATTCCTATTTCTATCATTCCTTCCAGGACACGTAGTTATCCGGGATTATAATCATATCTTCCCTATTTAGGATAGATTCCAATCATTATGTTTTTCTTGCCGCACAAGACAAACAACAATCCAGGCAATACCCCTGCGCGTGTGGCCGGCTTGGCCCACACCTACAGATTTAGGTGTTCATGCATTCGTTGAAAAGACAACGAGATAAGCTTTCCAACGCATCTTATATCACCCCGAAACTCCTTCTGAGTCAACGGAAAATCGTGACACAAGCTCCTTACAGATTTTGAACGAGAACAGACCGCATCTTTTTTGCACGTTCGCCTCGCGGTTGTTAAAGCCAAGGCCACACAGTGGACGCCACAATCGTTGAGTCTGAGTGATTTGCTGCTGATGACGGTCACCATCCGAGATTCGTTCTCAGTCAGGTCCTCTCCGTATACGAGTCAGGAATTAAGCACTCGGCGCACTACTCGTTGGTAGGCGGCGGCGACGTTCCCAAACACTAATGGGAGTCCGAGTGAAGCACTGTTGAATTTCCTCCCGGATCGGATCTTGTCCAAGTTCAAAAGTGTGGATCTTGATCTGTTGCTGAAGTCTATCCAGGATCGGATCTAATCCGAGTCCATAAGAGCAGGCTTAGGCCCCTGGTGCATCACGCGTTGGTATGCGACGGCGGCGTTCTTGAACATTAAGAGGTGTCCGGGCCGTTTGTTAATTAAGTTGCCCTAATATCGGATGCATGTTGTCCGAGTCCGGGAGCGCGAGCTTGCCGAAGTTGTCGGTGACGAAATTCAATCTCCCAAAGCGAAGAACGATGCACAGTGCAGCGAAATACGAGTCGATGAAGCCGGTTCACCGATCTGCACGTAGTTATATGGAAGTAGTTGTTAACGGCGGTCCAATCGCCTCCTCCTCGTTGGTTAGTAATAATTCACGAGGTGCGCTATGGCCGATCCCCACGCCGAGGATGTTGTCGACGAGCTTGCAGAATTAGCGACCTTCATGTGCAGTTTGTCTTCAAACGAACGCCCCAGCCACATCCGGACTCCGTTTTCGACGTTATAGCACTCGTTGGAAAGCTAACGATATTACCTTTCCTACGCATCCAGTATCGTTTCGAAATTCCTTCTGTATCAACAGGAATCGAAGAAACAAGGTTGCATCCAGAATCTATGCCGGCGATTGCTGTAACGAGATTATCTTTCTAACGCATCCAATCTCATCCCGAAATTCCTTCCGAATCGACGGGAATCGAATAAACAAGGTCACGTCCAGAATCTATGCCGGCGATTGCAGCCATCGAGCTTGATGAGATTAATCTCGACGCTGCCCCTACCTGGTGCGCCAATTGTCAACGTTTGTTTAACCGAGGGTTATCGTCGGCAATGAATTATATGGGGTTATGCGATGGATCCAAACTCGATGGTAACATAAGGCAAGGGATTATATAGGTTCAGTCTCTCGCGGTGGAGGTAATACCCTAGTATTGTGTTCTTGTGATTATGATGTTCTGATGATCAATCCCAACGGATATGTATGGATGTGTCTATGTCAATGTATGTGTATCGAACCAGGGTCCCTGCCCACCTTAGATAGTGGTGGGGCAGGGTTACAAGATAAAGTACTAGTTGGTTACGAGGTAGGATTACTATCTGTATTCTTTCTTGCCGGACATGTAGTTATCTAGGATTACAATTATATCTTAACTATTTGGTATATACTTGTAACTTTATCTTTACTTACCGTACAAGGTTGGCTGGCATGCCGAGTGTCCTCCATACGTGTGTAGCCGGCTCAGCCCACCCCCTTTTGGGTAGTCCTCGCAGCCTGCTATGGAGATACCCAGGGTCCATGTATTCCACACTTGGGCGGTCCTAGCGCTGGCATAGGCACGTTGCCGAGCAATAGACATGGATGCTCAGGGCACAGGCGTAGGCGCGTCGCCAAGCCGTGGACTTGGACATTTGTGGCGCTGGCATAGGCACCTTGCCGAGCCGTAAACTTGTGCGCTAATGTCACGTGCGTAGGAGCGTAGCCGAGCCGTATGGTTGAGCGCACAGGGCGCGAGTGTAGGCGCATAGCAGAGCTATAGACTTGGTCACTCGGGGCGCAGACGTAGGCGTGTCGGCGAGCCGTAGACTTAGGCGCTTGGGGCGTAGGCTTATAGGCGTGTCGCCGAGCCGTAGACTTGGTCGCCTAGTGCGCTGGCATAGGTTAGACTTGGCCGCTCGGGGCGCAGTCGTAGGCGTATCGCTTAGCCGTAGACTTGTACGCTCGTGACACCGGCGTCGATGGGTCGCCGGGCAGTAAACTTGGATGCTCGTGGTGCTGGCCTAGGCACGTCGCCGAGCCGTATAGTTGGGCGCACGGGGCACGGCCGTAGGCCCGTGGCCGAGCCGTAGACTTGAGCGCTCAGGGCGCTAACGTAGGCGTGTCGCCAAGCCGTAGAGGAGTAGGCATATCGCTGGCCGTAGACCTGGGCGCTCGGGGCGCCGGAGAAGGCGTGTCGCCAAGCCGTAAACTTGGGCGCTCGGGGAGCAGACGTAGGCGTGTGGCTTAGCCGTAGACTCGGGCACCGCGCTCGTGGCACTGGCGTAGGCATGTCGCGGATCTGTAAACTTGGACGCTCGGGGCACCGGCGTAGGCGTGTCGCCGAGCCGTAGACTTGGACGCTCGTGGTGCCAGTGTAGGCGTGTTGCCGAGCCGTAGACTTGGGCGCTCGTTGGTCCAGCATAGGCATGTAGCCGAGCGTAGGGTTGGACGCTCGTGGCGTTATCATAGGAATCACATTACAATTATGTCACGGAAACCTAGGGCATCCGATCTACATGTAGTCTTACGGAAGCAGTCGATCAAGTTTCGACAACACCTAGAAACACACGTCGTGGTCGGGGTCGAACAGCACGTGCTCGCAGAGATCTCGGCCATGGTCAGCGAAGTTGCGGCCGTGGTCGGAGACGATCTCCACGTGGTTAGTAAACTCGGCGAAGGTTGGTGAATGTCCTCTCTAGTACTCAACATCCCACAAGGTGTGCCACGGCCAACATCACGCCGTGGCCGCCGCCTACGAGCTTTACGAATTACGAGGTCACCGAGATTCGCGACCTCCCCGCGTAGTCTGCCTTCAAATGGATGCCACAGCCACATCCGAACTCAGATTTAGGTGTTCTTGAATTCGTTGGAGTGATAATGAGATAAGATTTCCAACGCATAACGAACCACCCCGAAACTCTTTCTGAGTAACGGGAAATTGCGACCCAAGTTTGGTCCAGATTTTGTACGCGAACAGATCGCATCTTATTCTCGTGTTCCCCTCACTGTTGATGAAGCCAGTGCCCCACGGTGGGTGCCACGATCGTCGACTTTGAGTGAGTTTCTATTGATGACAGCCATCGTCCAAGATTCGTTCTCGGTCGAGTCCTCGTTGTATCCGAGTCGGGAATTGAGCCCCCAGCGCACTACTCGCCGGTATGCGACGAGTGAAGCGCTGTTGAAGTCCCTCCCAGATAGAATCTTATCCGAGTCCAAAAGAGTGAATCTTGAAGTGTTGGTGAAGTCTATCCTAGATAGGATCTAGTCCGAGTCTGAAAGAGGGAGCTTAGGCCTCCGACGTATTACGCGTTGGTATGCAACAATGGCGTTCTCCAACCGAAAGAGCAGTCTGGGCCGGTCATTGCTGAAGTCACATTCAAATCGGATTTGGACGTGAGCTTGCTGAAGTTTGCTAGTGACAAAGTACAAGCTCCCAAAACGGAAAAGATGGTCGGTGCGATGGCGATGACGACTCCGACGATTGCTTCCATCGATCTTGATGAGATTGATCTTAACGCTGCTTCTAACTGTTGACGTTTGTTTTACCAGGGGTGTCATCAGCAATGATTTATATGGGGTTATACGCTGGATCTAAACTCGATGATAACACGGGACGAGGGATTATACAGGTTCAAGCCCTCGCGGTGGAGATAATACCCTATTTCTGTGCTCTGGGATTATGATGGTGATCTGATGATTTGTTATCAGGTATTCTGTTCCTGGATGGATGTGGGATCTGTGTCCTCGAACCAGGGTCCCCTGCCCGCCTTATATAGTGGGGGGACAGGGTTACAAAGTAGTACTAATCGGTTACGAGGTAGGATTCCTATTTCTATCCTTTCTTGCCGGATTCATAGCTATCCGGGATTACAATCATATCTTTTCTATTTGGAATATACTTATATCTTTATCTTTTACTTACCGCACAAGGTTGGCTGGCAAGCCGGATGTCCCCTATGCGCGTGTAGCTAGCTCGGCCCACCCACTGTTGGGTTGTACTCGCAACACGCCATGCAGATACCCGGGGTCCATGTATTGCACAAGGTGCCTACCGAAGTAGATCTTTCATGCCATCATCATGCTCGTAGATGCATATGCATGGTTTAATCATTATGAACTACTCAGCATCATACCACCTCATACCATTAATATATCATCAACCCAAAGATGTAAGTAAGCATTCAAACATACAGTGTACCACAGAAGGATCACCGATAATGTAATACGCACTTGCCTTTTCTCCAAAATGATGCCGAGAGAGCTGCAGGCGGAACCAACCCCAAAGTGGCGTTCACTACAATAAAACTCCCCAAATCAACACCCGAGCAAGCGACTAGCACCATCTCATGACCATCTAGAACTAGCTAACCCCCCTTAGCAACGGTTTCTAAAAATTGAAATTCATATAGATTACAATTTGGACAGCAGCTTAAAATGACCATAACGGCCAAGCCGTAAATCCTAATTTTGTGTTCTTGAACTCTACGGAGAGATAATTTTGAGACCTACAACTTTAGTAATATGGCTGAAGTCTAAATCTCAGCGGATTTAAATTAATTTAAGGAATAAGCATACTACTGTAGCAATCGATCTATTAAACCCTCACCTACAAGGATTCACTCCTATTAATCACCAAAATTAGCATCTAATTTGGGGAAGATCATGAGAACATATTCAACTTCGTCACACTTAAACCAATCAACAAGAATGAACTCACAATCTCATACCCTAATTCCTCTTTATTACCTTCCTCTTCTTTTTGCTTCTCCTTCCTTCTTCCTCCTCTCTTCTACGTCTTCCCTTCCTTGCTCCTGACCACGACCAGCGGCGGCTGCACCTCGTGGCAGCGCGGCGTCGACAACGGCAGAAGCTAGACGGCAGAAGCTAGGCGACGACAGAAGCAAGGCCTAGGGCGGCGCCCAACGGGAGAGAGACAGGAGTACAAGAGAAGCTCTCCCTCTCTCTAGGTCTCTTAAGCCCAAGAGTGGGCCGGGCCACATATGGGTCAAGGGCCACATAACATTACATTCTTCCCTCTTAAAAACAATTCGACCTCGAATTCCAGCCTTCCATTCCTAGGGTAACACTAAAATTAAAATTAACAATTAACTTTGGCATGTGCCGGAGGTGAATATCTCTAGGTACTTCTCTTTCATAAGAGACTCCACCTCCCAAGTCGCATCACGCTCGGTCTGGTTTTTCTAGAGCAGTTGAACATACTTTAAGGTCTTATGCCTCAGTATTCGCTCAGACTCCTCCAAGATTTGCACAGGACGAGCCTCAACCATGAGATCTTGTTCAATAGTACACAAAGGCTCTGAGGATATATGATGCTTTGAGTCCTTGAGGTACTTCCTCAGGATGGAAACGTGAAACACATTATGTACGCCATGCAGAGACTCGGGAAGTTCCAAGTGATAAGACAATTTACCAATCCGAGCCCTAATTGGAAATGGTCCAATATACCTTGGACTCAACTTCCCCTTGGTTCCAAAACATACAATGCCCTTGGTAGGAGAAACCCTCAACAAAACCAGATCACCAACCTCAAACTCGAGGTCTCTCCTCCTCACATCGGCATAGGTCTTCTGACTACTTTGGGCAGCTAGCAAATTTTATCTAACCCCTACTACTCGATCGACTGTTAGCTGAACTCAATCAGGACCCAAAACTGCTTTCTCCCCAATTGCATCCCAGCAAAGAGATCTACACTTCCGCACATAAAGAACCACAAATGGAGCAGCTCGAATGCTACTATGGAAGTTATTGTTGTAGGCAAACTCGGTGACTGCATGATGATCCTCCCAACTTCCTTTCCAGGATAACACACATGATCTAAGCATGTCCTTGAGAGTTTGTATAGTGCGCTCAGATTGTCCACCAGTCCGGGGGTGAAATGTAGTGCTTAGACGAAGCTGTGTACCGAGAGAAGCTTGCAAACTCTCCCAAAACTTGTACGCAAACTTGGCATCTCTATTGAAAACAATAGTATTGGGCACACCATGCAACCCCACCACTTCGCGAACATAAATAGCGGCTAAATCATTCGCGGAGTTTGTTGAACGGATGGGAATAAAGTGTGCAGACTTGCTGAAACAGTCTATAACAACCCAGATAGCATCCTTTCCTCGTAGAGTGCGTGGAAGTCCCACCACGAAATACATACTTATATCATCCCAGAGCCACAAAGGAACTTCTATGGGCTGCAACAACCCTGCCAGACGTTTATGTTCTATCTTCACCTGCTGACATACCACACAAAACGCCACATATTGTGTGATGTCCACCTTCATCCTTTTCCACCAAAAGCTTTTCTTCAAATCATGGTACATCTTGTTTTCACTAGGATGCACAGTATATGGTGTACGATGTGCTTCTTTCAAAATATCATCCTTGACTTGAATCATGAAGTACCAGATGAATCAAGAGTAAAGTCCCCTTCTTTTCCTCTGTCAAGTCGCTCCCTAACCTGTTGGAATAGTCGATCATGTTGTTGTGCTTCTTTCACCCGCTCTGGAATGACTGGATATAGAATTAATTGTGTTTCTTCCTTCACAGCCCCCACATAACATAAAGAAATGCCTGTGCGCTCAAAATCAGCAACAAGAGAACCCTGACTAGGAGGCATCGCCTTACGACTAAGGGCATCTGCTAACACATTCACCTTGTCTGGATGATATTGGATTGTGACACCATAATCCGCAATTAATTCTAACCACCTTCGCTGTCTCATATTCAATTCCTTCTATGAAAAGATGTATTTGAGACTCTTGTGATCAGTGAATATATCACAAGACTCTCCGTACAATAATGCCTACAGATCTTTAAAACAAAAACAACAACGACCAACACTAGATCATGGGAAGGATAATTTGCTACTGGCGTGATGCATATGCTATCACCTTATAATCCTGCATAAGAACACATCCAAGCCCTACTCGAGATGCATCCGAATAAACCGTGAAACGCTTCGCTTGCTCAGGAAGAGTGAGGATAGGGGTAGTCACAAACCTTTTCTTTAAAGTGCAAAAGCTCTGCTCGCATTCATCTGTCCATTGGAAGCTCGTACCTTTCTGGGTTAACTAAGACATTGGTTTGGCAATCATGGAAAAATTTTTCACAAAACGCCGGTAATATCCAGCTAAGCCCAAGAAACTCCTCACCTCCTTCACGTTAGTCGGTCTCTCCCAATTCACCACAGTAGATACCTTACTAGGGTTAACAGATATACCTTCCGGATTAATGATATGGCCTAAGAAACCTACTTTTGAAATACAGAACTCGCACTTCTTCAATTTAGCATAGAGCTGATTGTCCCTAAGTGTCTAAAGCACAAGCCTTAAATGTTGCCCATGCTCTTCATTGGACTTAGAGTAAATTAAGATGTCGTCGATGAATACGACAACAAAATCATCAAGATACTCATGAAGCATATTGTTCATCGTTTCCATAAAAACGGCAAGTGCATTTTTTAGTCCAAAATACATAGCCTTGTATTCATAATGGCCATACCTTGTAGAGAAAGTCGTTTTCTCAATATCCTACTCATGCACACGGATCTGATATAACCAGATTGGAAATCAATCTTTGAAAACACCTTGGCACCACTTAACTGATCAAACAAATCCACAATGCGTGGCAAAGGATACTTGTTCTTGATGGTCACTTGGTTAAGCGCGCGATAATCCACGCATATACGACAAGTTTTGTCCTTCTCTGTAAAAAGTACAGGAGCTCCCCATGGTGACACACTACGTTGAATTATCCTCTTCGACAACAGATCATCCAATTGCTTCTTCAGCTCTTCTTGGAATGGACAATCTAACCAATAAGGAGATAAAGACATAGGTCGAGTGCGGGGAACAAGATCAATTAGAAATTCCACCTTACGCTCGGGAGGCATGCCTGGTAACTCCACTAGAAACACATCTGGGTATTCACATGCTATAGGGATCACCTCAACACGCAACGAGGAATTTGGTTTCTCGACCATAGGCGTAAGCATTCTAGTTCTTAGTGCCCCTCCGACCTGGATATAAAGTAGCTAGCACAAAGAAGGAATATGGTGGTGCATCACCGTGAAACATTACCTCTTCCCCGGACGGAGCTGGCAAGGTTATCGTTTTCCAAAAACAACATATCCTAGCTCGGTGACGATATAACCAATCCATATCAAGGATCACGTCTAACGACTCAAGTTGGATAACCATCAAATTGGCAGTGAAATTCTCCCCATCGATAGAGACTTCACATCCATAACAAACTATGTTGCTAGAAATAAGACCACCGTAGAACTAACCATACAAAATTAGAAATCCTTTGCATATCTAACCCAGTCTTTCTAGCAAAATCTAGTGGTACGATGGAAAAAGAAGCTCCAGTATCAAAAGGAACAAATGCACCATGAGAATCCAGAAATACGGTACCTATGACCACATCAGGGCAACTAGCTATCTGAGAAGTAGGCATGGCATAAACACCAGATGGCATTAGGACGGTGGGAGCCCCAACACCCAGCTTAGGAGGTGCGCTTGGAGGTGGTGCAGGAAGCTGAGGTTGCACCAGGTGCCCCGCTAGTGGAAGCGGCCAATAGTACCCGTAGGGTGGCGCCCGATTGGAAGACAATTGAGATGTAGAAGTAGGAACCAAGGTTTGGACTGGCCCTTGAAAAGAAACATCTAAAGACGCAGGCACTGGCTCCCACTTGATGAGACCATTAGGGTTAAGCCGACACACACTATCCATATGATCTCTTGAACAACAGTGATGACATTCCCTACTCCATTTGCACATAACCGCACGGTGTGGACCACCACACTTAAAGCAAATCATCCCTTTACCAGGAACAGGGCAAAAAGTAGGTGTGTTTGATGAGCGTGACGTGGAACAAAATTGCCTTCCCTGGTAAGGTTTTGACGACGAAGGAGCCTGTCCACCCTTACACTTCTTGAAGGTGGTGCGCTGAGATGATCCACCCCAATCATTGTGCCAAAACAGAGGGTAATACCTGGCTTTATATTGATCAACAAAGACGTCCCAACTGATAGGACCCTGAGCCGCGGTCCTAGATGAATTAACACACTTCCTCCAGTTTTGCGCTTGCCCCTTAAGTTGAAATTGCACAAAGCTGGCCCTCAAAATTCTTCTCTACGATATCAAGCCAATCCGCGGCCTTGTCTGGGGTACCTGTGCCATCAAATGTGTTGTCACAAAGTGCCATACAGGGGGCAGTAGCCAGCACTCTGACTAGAAACTTAGCCTGCAACTGCTAACGGAGCTCCTAATTCTCCCTCAGAAGGTTTACTAAGGTTGCTGGTACCTCTGTATGCCCTCCCTCGACTGGCTGAGCATCACACTGAGCAACAGACTCATCCTCAAGTGGCGGCACCTGTCGACCATGCCCATGGTCACCGGCTGCGCGCTGACCCAAAAATGTTTAGAGCATAGCCCACCTATGGGGCTGGCCCTCGCATGCATAGCAGCCACTTAGACTTTTCCGCCTCGCTATGTTTGGCTCCAACATGTATTATATGCTACTACATCTCTGTCTCAACAAGCAATATGGGACTAATCCCACCATCACATCCACATAGGTCACATGGGCATCACAACAAATCGAACCGGAGTATTACACTCACCCACCCTTAATAGACTAACGCCCTCGTCAGCACACCGCCTAAGCGGCAAATGTCCAGGATCCTACTTGATATACGACCGTGCGTCTAGTGTCGGCCCATATGCCATGTCATCTGACCACTCTTGGCGCACACAAGCTATGCGCAATATGCTCGTGCAACTAAGCCCACATGATCTGCCACACAGTGAGGGTTGATGCTTTGATACCATTTGTAACACCCTGGGCCAAAATCGCTTAGATCATAGCCCACCTATGGGGCTGGCCCATGCATGCATAGCACCCACTTAAACTAATTGGCCTCCCTCCATCCAAAAAGTTTAACCCAGGGTGTTATGTTTGGCTCCAACAAGCATTATATGCTACTACAACTCCGTCTTAACTAGAAATATGGGACTAATCCCACCATCACATCCACATGGGCCACATGAGCCTCACAACACATTGGGCCGGAGTACTACAGAAACCTTGACGTGAAACGACAAATGGCAACCTAGAGATGGAAGAAGACAGAAGATGAATGTGCGATGGATGGAAACCGAATGGATAAGACACAGATGAATGGTACAATAAGGCCAGTGAATTCGTGACTCATGCTTTTTAGCATGTGCTAGACCCTAACACCAAGGTGATATGCCCTTGTGCTGAGTGTGAGAACTGTTGAAGGAGAACCCGTGATCAAATAGAGCTCGACCTCTGTAAACATGAGTACAAAGCCACCTGCCATCGCTGTATATCATGGGAAGATTCACCGTTCAGTGCATCCACCACCCCTGCCCCCACCAGACGAAGGTTTCGATGAAATCGATCAGGTGTATGATTTGATGGAAGACTTTGGTCATAATTTTATGGACGAGGAGGCACCCACATCCTTATCCGAGTTCATGGAGCTTCTTGAGTCTGCCAAACAACCATTGCATGAAATAACCGCAGTGGTCCTGCTGTCTGTTATTATGATGACTATTAAGTCCAAGTACAATTTATCGATCAATTGTTTCAACAAACTCATATTGTTGTGGTCCAATGTTCTTTCTCAAGGCCACAAGATGCCACCTAGCTGGTACTAGTGTAAGAAACTTATATGTGGCCTAGGAATGCCATACGAGAAAATACACTACAGTCCTAATAATTGCATATTGTATTATAAGAATGATACGGAGAAACATTCGTGTGATAAATGTGGGGAGTCAAGATATGTCAAGACAGACGATGCCCAAGGAAATAAGAGACAGGCAAATGTAGCGAGGAAAGTGCTATGTTACTTCCCGCTGACAAAGCATCTCCAACGGTGTTTCATGACAGAAGAGATGACACAATAGATAAGGTGGCACAAAGAGGGTAAAAGAACAAAGGGTGATGTTATGGTTCATCCATCGGATGGAGAAGCATGGAAACATTTCGATCAGAAGCATCCTGATTTTACATCGAAACCAAGAAATGTGCTTCTGGCAACCCCGACCGATTGGTTCATGTTGTTACCCCGGTGTCTCCACAGGGAATCCAACACCATGAGATGATACTAGACCCAGACTAGTATCTCATGGACAATTTGGTGAATATCGTCGCCGTGCAATGATAACTAAATTCAAATAACAGTTTAAACGTAGCTTATTCGCTTTTACATTAAAAACAGGCATCCCTATTAAACAGTACTTAATATTAAGAAGGAAATAGAAACATCAAAGTAGTGGATAGAACAACGATGACATCCAAGGCGCCGACCCAAGGACCACAGCTAGACGTGCGCACCTTCGTCAAGACCCTCTTGGTCTTGGCTGTAATCTGAATAACAAATATATGTGATAGGTATAATGAGTACGCGGCTACCCAACGAGCAATCCTTAACAATGCATGCAATGGAAAGGGATGGAGGATTGTCTATTTTACACAAAGACATATTTTTCTAGTCAAGTTTTAGTTGACAAATTATATTTTGTTGAATGCTTGATCAAATCATCTCAAATATCAAAGAAAGATGCATCATCACAGCAGGCAAACCCAGCCTACACTAGTCAAGTTCAATTATTAAAATGGTGGGACTACATGTGAAAACCTCTTGCCCCGTCCATAATCGTGGACACGGCTATCTTGATAGTTTTTACTCTGTAGAGTTTGTACACGTTCCCCACAAGCCCCGTCTCACTCGAAAGAGATACAGTACAAGGTCATTCCAGCCTACTACGTCTATCACTTCGCCTGCCCTCTCTTTTGGTTTGCCTAGCCTCGCCAATACCTGTCACGGTAGGGTGCCTACAACTTCTGGGCACCACATAGGGGTGTTCCCCATTTAAGCTATTCGGTCTTAGAGAACCTTCCCCTAGGGTGAAAGTATCGAACCATAACCGGACAAACTGCGAGCAAGTGGTTAGTAGGTTTCGTAGGGTACTAAACTAGGGATGAAGGCACAAGTCGACGTCTTGTTTAATTCGGTTTAGCAATTCACAAGTTTGGGTCTTTAGTAGTGGAGATGTCCATACCACAGCCACAACCCAGATTCCATCGCTTCTAGGTCTCCCCTAACCAACCAGACATTGATTTTAATTGATTAGGATTTAACCAAAATAATAATACGAAGCATCAGCTTCACCAAGAATTTGTAAGCAGTAACCACCCACTGCAACCTATCATCTAGTCAAAGGATAGGCTAAGGAATAGCACAGTGGCTTTCAAATAAGGTCTATGACAAGCTAACAGACGATTAGCATGAATAAGATAGAACACACACGCTATACTAACATGCATGCAATAGACAACATTTGCGAACATTAAATATAAATTATAAAACATGAACCGACAATGATTAGTAGTGATGCTATGACATCTCTACCGATTCGTGGCTCCAACCGGTAGTCACTATAGGAGCACTATGTGTTGGTGGCCAAAGCCGTCGACACGGCCATTAATACCGCCGACACAGGCACATGTCGTCGGCCGGCCGACGGCACAGGTCCGTCAGCACAACGTCGATGACACAGCCTGTTTTTATCGTCATCCCACAAGAAACCCGACAACAATGCCGCATCCCTGGGACGACCACCTAGGGGAGGACTATGTCGGCGGTCAATAAGAGCAACCGACACTGAAACACCTGACGGCACAGCTGCAGAGACGACACTCTGCTGTGTGGGTCCCGCAGCCTAGTCATTGGGCGCCACGTGGGAGTTCTGTGTCGGCGGCCACAGAAATGCCACTGACACAACCCTTGTCAGGTGGCCATTCTGGGTCAACTGACCGCAGTATGTGTCGGCGGTCGTAGCAAAGCCGCCGACACAGGTCCTGTCAGATGGCCTTTCTGGGTGCAACTAGAATTAATTTGTGTTGTCGGTCGAGGACACCACCACCGACACAGATAGTGTACCAGCAAAAAAATTCTAGGAATTTTTATAAAAATTTAATTTGTACCTACAAAAAACCTCATTCCCCACATATTTATATTCCCCAATCTTCCCAACCACATCTACACATAAATTCCACATCCACAGGTGCTTGCACCACATTTTAAAGCACATATACATCCAAATCATCCGAAAATCCGAAATCATAGCATATTACGCACAACTCATGGATGCAATGATCAGCGACAGTTCCTACCTTGTCGTCCCCCATGAGTGAGTAGTCGCTCCAGCCGGTCGTGGGTGTCGAGCATTGCCCTTGCCCACTCTCCCGAGGTAGAGCTGCTTCAGGAGCAACCCTAGTAAGTGGCTCGGCTCCAGTGGACCCTTGTTGAGGCAAATCAAGCCCCTGCACGTACAATTTATAAAAAGTGGTTAGCATGTTTTGGTTATGAATAAATGACATAGAGAAGTTGTAGCACATACCTCTGCCCGGTAGAAACCTGTACCTTTATCCTGTCAGCTGGATCTGTGGGGGCTATTGGTAATTTATTCCGCCCCCGACTTCTCTTGGTCCCCGAGGGACTTGAGGCAACCCTTAACTTAGCTCTAGAGCGCGCGGCTCCTAGTCCTGGTCCCCCTCCACACTCCCCTCCTCTAGCGCCTAAGCCCACCAACCCTGGCCTTGCTCATCGTCGGCCTCCTCCCCCTGGGAGTCGTCGATCTCCTCCGCCTCCTCCCTCTCCTTTCCCTCCCCCTCCTCAATGTTGTTGTTGTCGGTAGCCGCCACATGCACCTCCTGGGAGTCGGTGGTCTCCACCTTCTCCTTGGTGTCGGTGGACGCCGCCACCTCCTCCTAGGCATCGGTGGCGGCGTCCTTTATCTTCCTCCACCTTTTCATCTTCCTCTTCATCCTCCTCTTCCTCTTCTTGTTCTTGCTCCTTTACCTCTTGTTCTTCCACATGAGATGAGTATACAAATCCCAAAGTATTATCTATCCCAGCACCAATATCGACGTGAAGCTCTCCTAATAACTCTTGTTTTTGGAATGGCTCCAAGTTTGGTTGAGCCTTGTGGTCGTCTTTGGTGAGACCGAACAATCTACCTTGTGAAAGACATTTATTAACAATCCACCAATTGTTGTAATATGGGTGTGCGTATGGCATATTAAACACCAGCTTGACTTGTTCAGGCAGAATGAACACGTCAACCCTTTAATACAGCTTCTTATGATTTATTTTAACAATTCCTACTCCTAGAGTACGTCGCATTCCACTAGTTGGATCAAATCATCTGCACCAAAATAGCATGAGCGAGAGATCGTTGTTTCCTTCATAAGAAATTTCTACGATCTCCTCAATGATCCCATAATACTCCATTTTTGTACATATAGAGTCGTCTGTAACATAACTCACAACGTCGTTGTTCACCGCAGTTGAATTAGGTAAGCAAACTCAATCGCTTCGGATCGAAATCGATATCCATGACAATCATAGCATCCATGGACTTTAATTCTATGGCTGCATCCATGTGACATTTGTCGAAGATTGTTGTGCACGCTGAAATTTTTTTGACACTGCACAACCATTCACGACAAAATTCATTATTCACAACAGAATGTCACAATTTTGTAAATTAAGTGAACGTGTATGAGAGAAAGAAAGTTACGTGATAATGAAACCAGGTTAAAATGTCTGGACAGCGCGCCTTGTCCACGACGCAACTTGCGCGCAGTGTGCGGGTGACGACAAAATTGATCCTACCACTTGGCTAGCAACGTGCGGCGTGGTGTGGGCTCACCCGTCAGGTCGTTGGTTCGAGCCCTGCCTGCGCCCCTGCTTTTCTTTTATTTTTGGTGAGGGAAATGTCGGCGGCAATTGTCGGGCCACCGACACTGGTCCACCTATGCTGGCATCTTTATTTGTACCACCAGCAAAGAGTCCTCTGACCCTTGGTAAGGAGGTTCTATGTTGGTCCCACATGGCAGAAAGATCCTTCTCTCTGCCATGCGGGACCAATCTAAAACTCCTTCCATCCAGGTCATTAAGGCGTCAGGTCCACTGTGTCGTCAGCTTGGAGTTAAGCTAACGATATAGCCATTTTTTGCGAGCTCCGAGATTCAAATTTTCGGACACATGCAAAGGTCAATGCAGCCTTTGTCAGCGACCTGCCACTACGAGAATCTCCCTCAATACCGAGGGCTCAAAACCCTCGCGATAAAGGCAGAAGCCCTCGCGATTTACTACTCAAGAGGGCCGGCCCTCGTTAATAGGTGCTCGCGTCCGCTCCCCCGCAAATAACGATAGAACACGAGGGCATGGCCCCCGCGAATAGTTAATCGCGAGGGTTTTATTATGTCCTCGCGATTGACAGGCTTGGCAGCTTTATCGCGAGGGTCTCCCAGCCCTTGCAAAAAGTATGTGGGCCCACGTTGGCTGGCGCGCGCGGGACCGGCCCACTGCTAATCACGAGAGCTATGTGGCCCTTGCGAATAGCCTCTATGCCCACTGCTAATCACGAGGGCTATGTGGCCCTCGCGAATAGCATGCTGATGACCGCCGCCACAACTCTCCGGGGTGTATAGTTGTCGTCGGCGCATTAATACACCGTTGACACAGGTTGTCGTCAGGATTCTGGCTGCCGACAAATATATTTTGGTCGTCGACCCTGTTCTCGTTTCTTGTAGTGAGTGCAAGCCCACTCCCACTTTGTAGTCATTGAACCGTAGTGATGCTACCATCAATACGGACTTGTATATAAACTGATGGACTGGTAGTAAGCTTAGTTATGAGAATTTGTTCCTTATTAATATACATCATACTGCCATATCTTTATTAGACATGTATATATGTACATGATGTCGATATTTTTTAAGATAATGAAAACTATTTGGGCTCTACATAGACGTATAGAACTCCTTACAACTACATAAATCTTTGGTCAAATGCTTTCTTACACGAAAGGGATGTGAAAAAATCCTTCAAACATCATGTTCCGGGGTGTATAGTTGTCATCGACGTATTAATACACCGTTGACACAGGTTGTCGTCGGGATTCTGGCCGCCGACAAAGATATTTTGGTTTTCAACCCTTTTCTCGTTTCTTGTAGTGAGTGCAAGCCCACTCCCGCTTTATAGTTGTTGAACCGTAGTGATGCAACCATTAATACGGACTTGTATATAAACTAATGGAGTGGTAGTAAGCTTAGTTCTATAGTAGTGGTTAATTTGTTTCTTATTAATACACATCATACTGCCATATCTTTATTAGACATGTATATATGTACATGATGTCGATATTTTTTAAGATAATGAAAACTATTTGGGCTCTACATAGACGTATAGAACTCCTTACAACTACATAAATCTTTGGTCAAATGCTTTCTTACACGAAAGGGATGTGAAAAAATCCTTCAAACATCATGTTCCGGGGTGTATAGTTGTCATCGACGTATTAATACACCGTTGACACAGGTTGTCGTCGGGATTCTGGCCGCCGACAAAGATATTTTGGTTTTCAACCCTTTTCTCGTTTCTTGTAGTGAGTGCAAGCCCACTCCCGCTTTATAGTTGTTGAACCGTAGTGATGCAACCATTAATACGGACTTGTATATAAACTAATGGAGTGGTAGTAAGCTTAGTTCTATCGTAATAACTTCGTATAGCATACATTATACGAAGTTATACGAGCAATGATAACTAAATTCAAATAACAGTTTAAACGTAGCTTATTCGCTTTTACATTAAAAACAGGCATCCCTATTAAACAGTACTTAATATTAAGAAGGAAATAGAAACATCAAAGTAGTGGATAGAACAACGATGACATCCAAGGCGCCGACCCAAGGACCACAGCTAGACGTGCGCACCTTCGTCAAGACCCTCTTGGTCTTGGCTGTAATCTGAATAACAAATATATGTGATAGGTATAATGAGTACGCGGCTACCCAACGAGCAATCCTTAACAATGCATGCAATGTCGTATAACTTCGTATAATGTATGCTATACGAAGTTATTACGAAGACATTGGTTTGGCAATCATGGAAAAATTTTTCACAAAACGCCGGTAATATCCAGCTAAGCCCAAGAAACTCCTCACCTCCTTCACGTTAGTCGGTCTCTCCCAATTCACCACAGTAGATACCTTACTAGGGTTAACAGATATACCTTCCGGATTAATGATATGGCCTAAGAAACCTACTTTTGAAATACAGAACTCGCACTTCTTCAATTTAGCATAGAGCTGATTGTCCCTAAGTGTCTAAAGCACAAGCCTTAAATGTTGCCCATGCTCTTCATTGGACTTAGAGTAAATTAAGATGTCGTCGATGAATACGACAACAAAATCATCAAGATACTCATGAAGCATATTGTTCATCGTTTCCATAAAAACGGCAAGTGCATTTTTTAGTCCAAAATACATAGCCTTGTATTCATAATGGCCATACCTTGTAGAGAAAGTCGTTTTCTCAATATCCTACTCATGCACACGGATCTGATATAACCAGATTGGAAATCAATCTTTGAAAACACCTTGGCACCACTTAACTGATCAAACAAATCCACAATGCGTGGCAAAGGATACTTGTTCTTGATGGTCACTTGGTTAAGCGCGCGATAATCCACGCATATACGACAAGTTTTGTCCTTCTCTGTAAAAAGTACAGGAGCTCCCCATGGTGACACACTACGTTGAATTATCCTCTTCGACAACAGATCATCCAATTGCTTCTTCAGCTCTTCTTGGAATGGACAATCTAACCAATAAGGAGATAAAGACATAGGTCGAGTGCGGGGAACAAGATCAATTAGAAATTCCACCTTACGCTCGGGAGGCATGCCTGGTAACTCCACTAGAAACACATCTGGGTATTCACATGCTATAGGGATCACCTCAACACGCAACGAGGAATTTGGTTTCTCGACC
>SPJY01013724.1:525373-598648 GCA_005191435.1 Raddia distichophylla
GCTCCCTGGAAGGTTCTATCTGGCCCATATGCATCCTGCCGAACAGCTTCTTGGCTGGAATGGTGCGTAAAGGCCAAGGAATCGTGTTTGAGTGCTACTCGAACAAGAGTTCTGCACGACTACGTGAAGACCCGGACGTTGGTTTCCCGGATTGGATTAGGAGTCGTGATCCCCAAGATTAGGAGATCACCTTATCTACCGTGGGTTGTATTTGGCATGTATGAGTTCGTTACGATCTCGTAGTTAGCCCGGCCCGATATTCCTCGGTAGGTCGGTTTGCTCCGTACTATATAAACAGGGCACCTACGGCGTTTAGAGGGACCCTGGCCATTAGATTTCACATACTACTCGCCGAGACCTGCTGATCTCGTCGAGTTCCACCTGTAATCCTCTTTGATATAAAGAAAGGCTGGACGTAGGGCTATTATCTCTCCTGAGAGGCCTGAACCAGGATAAAAACCCCTGTCTCCTGTTCGTTGCTGTTCGTGGTTGTTCGGCGTGTCTCCTATTTCCTCCCTGAAGAACCTTGGTTGACTTGGGTCAATATCCCAACCGTCGACAAGAGGTATCTCTCGCATTCGGACAGTACTGGGCCGAGCCCAGCACTGTGCGTGGCGCAGAGAGGCAGCGCAGCCCAGCTAACCGCACAGCGCGCCGACCGACTTGGCCCATCTGGCCGCGCGGCCTAGCTACGGTGTCACTACCCCCCGCGTCTCCACAGGGAATCCGGCACCATGATCTGATACTAGGCCCAGACTAGTACCTTATGATGGACAATTCAACGGCTATCCTCACTGGCATTCCATTATTAGTGCAAAATAATGAAGAATTACAAGGTAGCATCATATGCTATTACCGTAAAACAGATATGACAAAATATTAAGAACGAATAAAAAGAACATCAGAGCAGCAATAGCCTTCAGCGATGATATCCGAGCAAATTGACCCGGACACCACCCGCGGCTAGTCCGGCACACCTGAGTTCGGACCCTCCTGGTCCTGATCAGACTTGCAACCTGAATAATAAAATTATCCGCGATAGATATAATGAGTACGCAGCTACCCAGCAAGCAATCCTTAATAAATGTATGCAATGGCAAAGATCGGGGAATTGGCTGTTTTACACCAAAACCTATTTACTAATCAAGTCTTAGCAAAAGAGATGTTTTGTTGAATGCATGAATCTATAGTACCATCACGAACATCAAGGAAGGTGCATCACCAGGCCAATCATCAAAGGAAGGTGCACCATCACACCAGGCAAATCCCAGCCTACTCTAGTCAAGTTCAATTATTAAAAAGGTGGATCTACATGTGCAAACCTCTCGCCCCGTCCATGACCGTGGACACGGCTATCATGATAGTTTTAACTCTGCAGAGTGTGTACAAATTTTCCCACAAGCCCCGTCTCATCCACTAGGAGAAACGGTACAAGACTTTTCCAGCCTACTACGCCCACCACTTCGCCAGCCCTCTCTTTTGGTTTCCCTGGCCCCGCTAGTGTCCGCCACAGTAGGGCGCCTACTACGTCTGGACACCACCCATGGGTCGTTCCCCAATTAAGCCATTCGGTCTCAGGGACGCACCTACCCCTTAGAGGAGATAGCTAGTCTCCCCCTAGGGCAACAGTGACGAAACGTAACCGGACAGCTTACGAGCTAGTGGTTAGTGGATTTCATAGTGTACTAAGCCAGGGCCGAAGGCACAAGTGGCTGTACGGTAAGGTTTGGACTAGTAATACACAAGCTTGGGTCCTTATTAGAGGAGACCCTCGAATCTCCACCACAGTCCCGGAACCATCACTGCCTGGTCTCCCCTAAACAATCTACACTAGTTTAGCTGTTTGGGTTTAATCAAAAACACCATCACGAGGCATACGCCTCACAAAGGCACATTTTATAGTGAATCTCAAATGCAGTCCTACACATCTGGTCAAGGATAGACTAGGAAAAATAACAACAGTTTCACAAGAGAGGCTAAGACACATTAGTAAAAGACTAATGCGTATAAGAACTCACACCCGGGTCTAAATGTATGCAACAGTTAATAAAGAATCAACAACAGTTCAGGTTCAGATTATAAAATTAGGACGCAAAACATGTAACTATGCTTGCCTGATAGCGATTGGCCTCGCACGCTTCTCGAGAAATTGTCGATGATCTCGGACCACCATCTTCAACGGTGACGTCTTGGTCTGAAACCCACGCCTTCTGGAAGCAGTCGACATCCACGACTCCCCCGTAGACGACGACATCTTGGCCCGTCTCTTGATCTCGACGACTCCTCGGGGTTCTATCGGCACTCGCGATTCCCGGCAAAAATACCGATACGTTCTATACGCAAAACGAGGCACAAACCAATCAACCATAGCAAATATATTTTACTAAACATAATAAACAAAATAATGTCAATGGTGCCTTGGCAGCCAAACTGCGCTTTGGATCTCCGCAAATCCTGGTCGGAGCAATTTTTCCTTCATTAGCGTCGCTCGGCGTTCGCCTCGGGAAGTCGGCAGCTGCAACACGCAAAACGAGACGCTTGTGAAAAGGTGGCTGCAAGGATAATTCCGAAAACTACCAAATTAATACGGTAGGATCAATAGATGAAAAGGATACTAAGAAAATTGGTTTGGAGTGATTTGGACCTGTGGTTTAGGAGATAGAAAATAGAAAACGACCACTGTGCTAATGAACAGTACAGGGCCGAACCTATCTCAAGCCGTGGGATTAAAGGGGAAATCCCCAAATTCCATCCTCTCACACTGGAGAGAGAGAGAGGGAGAGAGGCGGCGACCATGGGGGAGAGGGCCACAGCGGCGGCTCGTGTGGCTCCGGCGAGGGCGGCGGCTCCAATATGAAGGGGCGGCGGCGGCACCTCGAGGAAGGAGGCGGCGGCTTGGCTCCTGGACGGCGCGGGGGCAGGGCAGGGCGGCGCGCTCCGGTGGGGCTGGGCGACGGCAGGGCAGCGGCGTCGACGTGGCGGCGTCGGCAAGGCGGCGGCGTCCTCTGGCGGCAGCACTCGGGCGAGGTGCAAAGGCGGCGGCCTGGCCTGGGCGACGCGGAATGGGGGCGGCGCGGCTCCTTGGGGCAGGGGCAGGGCTGCGGCAGCTGGGCGGCACGGCACGGGCAGGGCGGCGACAGCGCGGCTACGCGCGACATGGCGGCGCGGTGGCGTCATGGGGAGAAGGTGGCGGTGCGACTCCACGGGGGCGGCAAGATGGCGGCAGGGCCAGGATGTGGCTAGGATGGCAAAGCGGCGGCGGTTTTGCCGGTGGCGATGAGGCACACAGGGGCGGCAGTGAGTTGAGGATGGGGACAGCGCGGAGCTGAGGGCGGCTGCGACGGTGGGTAGCAGGAGCTAGGGTTTATGCTGGGTTTAAATGGGGCCGAGTTGTGAATATTGAATTGGGCTTGGGCCCAAATTGGTTGGATGAGATAAGGGTCGAATCGGAGTAGAGTTTGTCATGGGCATGGCTCGGTCTCGAATCAACATCAGTCGAACTAGAATTAGAGGCTCGCTAAGAAGGTAAAGGTTCGGAGAAATGGATAAAAAAGGGGATGCTGGCCAGATAGGAAATGCGGCGACTAGAGGGTGAAGCGATAGGGTTTCGAAGGGTGTCGGACGAGAGGGAAGGGCGTTCTACCGGTCAGGGTCATAAAGGAGGTCGGTCAAAATTAGGGTTTCGGGTTGTTAGTTGAGGGTCGGCCAACGAAGGCATGGCTCGGCCAAAGCCACGGGCAGGGGTTGATCGATTTGGGTTTAGGTCGAGGAGAGGAGGGGAAAGGGTCTTTATTGGAGGATGCCAGGGTTTTGATCGGGACAAATGTCTGGGTGTGGCCGAGGAAGATTAGGGTTTAAGTCGAGGAAGGGAATGGACGGTCGGCTTAACCAGTGGATTTTAGGGTTTCGGTCGGAGGAATCGAGCTACGGTTCCAATGTACTCAACTAAGAAGGGAAAAAGGAATTAACTAGCAAAGATTAAGATTTCGGAGCATCGAGAAGTAAAGGTTGGTTCGACCAGAAAATTAGGGTTCTGGTCGAGCTAGTTTTCAATCGAGACTCGAGAGAGAGAAGGTTAGGGTTCCGACCGAGGAACGACTAAAAGCGAGGAGGAAGTTTTTTTTTAATCTGAAATCGTAAAGTTTGGAATTTTTCTTAATTACAAATCATAATAAAAATAATTAATAAAATAAATTCTTATATGTAAATAATTGTTTAAAAATTTAGGGATTTTCGTATATAGAAAAACAATAGAAATTATTTTAACGTGGTTTTTATTTTTAAAGAAAACTTGGGACATTCTAATAGTTATTAGGATGTCACATACGGGCGAGCGCGCGAGCCAGCAACGCCAAAGGCGCCTAGGCAAAAGACTCCTCCACTTAACCTGGTATGTGGGACCATGAGCCCACCAGTCAGTGACACAGATCCGTGAGATAGACCGCGAGGCAGATAGGGAGTGGCTGACACGTGGATCCGTGGATCCCAGCGGACAGTGGCTCACATCCGTGCGGCTGTTGAGATGATGACGTCATCGTCTTCAACCTCCCGCCGGCGGGCGAACCCGATAGGAAATCTATGGCTCACCTGCGTTAGGGTCTAGCCTACGGGCTGCAGATGCTATCAACGGTTTCAACGAGTCCGTGTGCATCTAATGACGGCCATGACGCGGTCAACAGTAGCCGGATGAGGCGGTGCCACTGCCGGCGGCGAAAGCTCGATTCGGCAGCACAAGGCAACAACGCAATAATGCGGCTCCGGCCAAATTAAAGGGTGGGGTAGCACCGGAGAGGCATGAATATGCTTACCGCGGCTCTAGAGAGGACGGAGCGGCACTGGGTTAACCTGTCGACGGACGACCCCCAAATGGCTCCGAGCGGGGCGAGAACGACGAGGATGCTCCGGCGGTGCTCTGGTAAAAAAAAACGAGGGGAAATGCTCGTGAGACCGTTCGGAACCTCTGGGCAAACGGAATCGGAATGGGACGTACCAGAGACGAAGAAATCGACGTCGACCGAAACGATGCGGCCAACTCCGGCGAGAAATTCCGGTCGGAACAGCGACTCCAGCGACACGAACGTTGGTCAGCGAGCTTAAGACGGCATCACGAATGAAAGAGGGGGGACGGAGGCGAACCGAAGTGGAGCAAATCAAGAAAAGGGCAAAAACGGAGCGGCGTCCGAGTATTTACTAGCCCCACCGAGGCAGGGACGAGCGGCGAGCTGCGTCGGCAGGGGAGTTAAGCGGCAGTGGAGAGAGAGAATAGGGAAGGAGAGTGAGAGAGTGATCTTGGGCCGAAAATTTTGCCCAAGACTAGCCCAACAGGAGCCCAAATCTAGATTCCAATTTAAATTTTGATTTTTTTCACCAATTTTGCTATGAAATTTTGAACTCTAGTGAAATTGGCTCAAATTTGAAAATTTTGATCTGAATTTTAGGGTGTTACAGTGGGGAGGTGACACATGCCGAGATCTAGTTGATTTAGGGCTTAGATCCGACAAATAAAAAAAGATGGGTACACGAAGGGACTGGGTGTACTTAAGAACACGTTAGCTTTCATGTGTGTGTACACACTATATGTGTGTGTTGGTTATCATTATTTGCTGGCAAAGATATATCAATGTTAGTTTGTATAATGACCCGCAACATATAATTTTCATATATGTGGTGGATGAAAATTACAACTAGTACATATAAAGCTTTTCATACTTGTCAATTGAAGAGGCACGTTGCTTCGTAGCCATATTTACCAGTTGGTAATTACAACTGGCACCACATAATGTTTCATCTTTCAAGACGTTTCACGGTCAATTTTTTCCCGTGTACATCAATATAACCTATGTTAAATTGGTGGTTGTTTTATTACCTTCCTTGCAAGATGCCTCGGCATGGTACATAAGGTATCAAGACCTTACTGCAGTGGATACATAGTTTTTTTCCCTTTAGGCCATGTACTATGCAGCAATGCTTAAAGAGAGGACATTGACACGTCACAAAGCACCTAACTAGAAAAAACATATTACAATGCAAAGATACTCACGCATGTGTTTATATTTTATAACTTATACTACTCTCCTCCTCCCTTAAGCACCAAATTAAATGCTATTCTATGTGGTAAAAATCCAATTTTCTTTCCTCATCACCTCTCAAAGTACATGTTCTTAAAGTGGTGGCAGGTTTTATGACACATAATATAAATTTAGGTATTTTTATTGAATGCTTGAACATATAAATGGAGAGGAAAATCTAAATTTAGAAAGGTGAGCATTGTGTGCAAAATATCCAAGAATCACTTGATGAATGAACCTGAGCCATGGTTGATGAAGATGACTGAATAGGCATCGCCCATCGGTCATCAGTCACCACTATGGCCCTTTTTAGGAGTAAACTGCATCGCCCACATATTTTTGTCGTTGTTGGGCTAGATTGAATTGTATGTGCAGCTTGAAATTTCGGGCTGTTAATTGGGCTATGCTTATTCAAGACCAGTGTCAATGCACACGGGCTCACCCGGCCCACTACGGTCCACAGCAACAGCCCAAGAAAGAGACATGCTTTGCAAATATTTTCCGAGTAAGACGAGGGTGGGTCAGTGGGTGATACAATTTTTAACTTTGTAGTGGGTATGCATTTCGTTGTAAACGCTACGTCCTCGACTCTTGTTTAGTTGTTCCACAGGGATTAGCTTTCTTAGAATTTGTATGTAGACCCTGAAACTGTTTTAGAGGCACATGACAGACGGTATGTCAAGGGAGTTCTTTAATTGTCCGAATGTTAATCGTCAGGGAACCATTGATTATCACATATGGTTGCCGTACGATAAGGGCTAACATTTATGTATGGTATTGGCATAGAACTCTATCCCTTCGTTTCAAAATTTAATCCGTATAATTTTTATACATGGTTTCTAAAACGTAAAACTTTAACCATTAACTTTTTATAAGATATCATTGACAACTACAAAATTAACATAATATAAAGTATTTTTCGATTATATCATATGCATAACACTAAATATATATTGTTGTAAATCAGAAGTTATAAATGTTGATTTTTTTTTGTACATGCACATTTATGTTTTTTAAAAAATACCTAATAGCATATTGATTATACATTATGCTCAAGCAAAATCTCGCGTGAACAAATTCTAGCCCCTATAGTTATTTACCTTAACACAATTGGAAACGTATAATGTGTCGTTGTCGTTCTCTACCTTTTCCCGCCTCTAAAATTTTTATCGTTGTTGCATCGAGCATGAAACGATTTAGATCAAAACCAATAAATGATTTCTTTCTCGCATGAATTTTCAACTCCCTTGCTTTAATTTGAAGCGTTTATTCCCAATCAAAAGATCTACAATGTGGTGCAGCCCATTGGCACCTTTGCTAATTGATGCACAACGACCAAGAATATAGACCCACCAAAATCTAACATATAAGCATGGCCAACAAGTCAACAACACCGGCACCTGTTCCCTGCATGTCCTAATACTACAGTAAATAAGGATTCTAGTCTCTCAAAAACAAACTCAGTATTCTCGCTATGTATATGGCACTATAGGCTCCCCATTTAATATATGTGGTCTCCTCTAATCGACATTACTTCACGTGCCCGCAAGGAAGAGAAGGTCTACTCGAGACCATCTCCACTAGACATTGCTCGCTGCTATCGCTGGATACCACTTTAGATCGTCGTTGACACTATTTGGGGATGCCTATCCGAGACCACCATTGGACGATGCTCTGGGTCGCCGCTCGATTGTGTCAAATGTTACAAGGATCGATGCCACCGCTCGCTTTCTTGGATCACAAAATTAGGAATTGATGTTGGAAATGTATAAAGTGTAGGGATCAAAATAATTAGAAAGAAGGTGGTAACATGAGAGCATCGGCATCTAGACATCTATTCTTACACTCTATTCCACTATTATCTACTTCCTCTTTTCTTCCCTTTAAATTTTCTTCACGCTTTACACTATATTTTAAAAACATTTCTTTCCTTCGTCGGTTATTCATGCTCTCCGAGCAGCGAAGACCACCATGTAGGTGGTCAAGACGCTGGCCTTTCGTTGGATGGGCACTGAATGGCACGTACATACGCGTCACATCATTTTCGGCGCCCATGTGGATCTCGGTCTTGGAAGCAGGATCCGGTGGCTTCCACGGAGCGGAGCACGCTCGGCCATTCCTGGTGATGTAGTCGATGGTACCCGGCACGCTTCCCCTAATTAATTAATGACAAGTTGACAACAAGGCGAGGAGACGAGAGCTTTGCTAGCTGCACCCTGCCTGCGTGGCATGGCTGCGCGTCCACCAATAGATATTTCCCCACAGGCCACAGGCCACAGCCATGCTAGATATTTCTCCATGGGGCCCACCGCAGGTCCACCGGAGCACGTGGCAGGCCATGTCATCGACAGGGACAATGGAAGTATGGCCAAATTGCATGCATGCATGGAATGGTTTGCTCCTGGTTTTTGCTGACGAAGCGTTAAACCGTTCGTCGGCCTTAAACGAATGCTGGTAGCCAACTGTGCAACAGTACCGGTCCATCACTGTTGATCGGATACGAATTAATTTATAATGATGGCTACGTCATTATCGGTTTAACAGTTAAAAAGTTAGAGTGAGTTTACATAGCTGGTTGGGGACCACGAACAGGTAGTGATGCCACAGCTATACTACCGGTTCGTATCGCAAACCGATAGTGAATCCTTAAGATACAATCACTGCCGGTTTTTGGTACAAATTGGTAACAATGTACAACTTCATTACCGATTAATGATACAAGCTGGTAATAGATGTCCCAAACACTATTTAAACCCAGTCTTCTCCTTCCTCCCCCACGTTGCCACGACCAAGAAGAACACAAAGGCATCAAGCAAGGTAGTGGGGAAGGTACCTACCCAAAATTTTTAAATTTAGTGATTTTATTCCAATCCAAGTGCTTTATGGTTAGTAACACTATCCTCACTTCATTTGTAGTTAGATGTACTTTCACGTTTGCTTAATATATGGAGAAAGAGTAGTTTATTCCATGATCGACGAAGGGTTTTGAATTAAGAGCTAGCTCGATCAATTTTTGAAGTAGGTTGCAGAATGCTTACTGTGTAGGTTTGGAGTTTGCTTAGATTAACATGTAGCTCCCATTGAAGGTGTATATCTAGCTCAAATTTAAGTTATGGTTCCATGATCGATGAATTATTTTGAATCTAGAAGCCAACCAATTCATGAATTAGATTGCAAAAAATTGTTGTGTATATACGGCAAATTAAAAGATACACTTCAAGCACAAAAGGACCTAGAACTATTGGAACTCGGGAACGACGTACATCCGGAAAAGAGAAGGAAAGGACAACATTACATCCATCTTGAGAGCTACATTTTGAGAGAAAAAAAAAGCAAGATTAAGTGCTTGAACAGTGTGAAGGTTCCTTCTAGATACTCCTCGAACATAAGTAGTCTTGTAAACACGAAAGAGAATAAATTTGTACACCTGAAATCCAATGATTATCTCATGTTGATGACACAATTGCTTCCAATAGTAATGTGAGATATTATGCCGGATTGGGTGTGAGGAACAATCATAAAGTTGTGCTTGTTCTTCAATGTTGTATCGCAGGGTCATTGATCTAGCTAAGCTAGGTAGGCTGCAGGATGACATGGTCCAAAGTGTGGTCAGCTTTGAGATAATTTTTCCTTCGTCCTTCTTTGATATTATGGTCCATTTCATGTTTCACATTATCAAAGAGATAGATATTCTCATACCTATGTTATGCACAATATGTTCCCTTTTTAGAGGTGCTCTAAAGAATCATGCTCGGAACCAGTCTCGTCCAAAAGGCTGCATTGCCTAGGGAGTTGACACGATGAGGTGACTAAGTTTTGAGTCAATTACATTGACAATTTGAATTCGATTGGCACCCCTATATATATAACGCCATAAGGGGAGGCCACAAGGAAAAGGTATGCTAGTGAGAAAAACAATACTTAGCAACAATCTTGTGTAATTTAAGCAGACACATTTCATGGTTTTGAAACAATTTACTAGGGTGGAAACGAGCTGAGCCAAACCTGGCTCGGTCAATCTCGATCAAAAACGAGCTGAGCCAGGCTTCGCTCGGCATTTTGGCGAGCCCCAAAAGTGGGCTTGGCTCGGGATAAGTAACACCTCCGAGTCAAGCTGGGCTAGAATTGGCTCAGTTAGAAATCTATAAACAAACCGAGCTGAGCCGAGCCAGACTAGGCTCCGTTAGAAAGGAGCTAAGCCAAGCTCGACTTGTTATTTTAACAAGCCCCAAAAGTGGGCTCGACTCGACGGCAACACCTCCGAACCGAGTCAAGCCTGTCCGAGCTGAGCCGAGCCACGAGCCGGAGGCATTTTCACGTTCAAAATCTATAAACAAACCAAGCTGAGCCGAGCCAGACTAGGGTCGGTCAGAAACGAGTCAAACCAGGCTCGGCTTGTTATTTTAATAAGCCCCAAAAGTGGGCTCGACTCGAACTCAGTAACACCTCCGAGCCGAGTCGAGCCTGTCCGAACCGACCCGCGAGCTATTTTTTCAGCCCTACTATAGTGGATTCGTATGTCCATGAGCACAAGAGCATTCTACACCACTAATTTTTAGGGAAGCCACATAATTGAAAAACACTCAAGCACATAGATTATTTCCATGCTTGGTTTCAAATGCACCTGATGGGCATACAATCTTCACATTCCAAGAGTATGAGATAAATGAGTACACATTTTACATAAGAGCCTAGGATAACAAAAGCGCAAACCAAAATAATGGTGTCTGTTTAAATGCCTTGTAGAACAATGGAAAGGACACCTATAATAGTTTAGTAAAAAAACTGGAAGCTCGACTACGTGAAGATCGACCAGCATAGTATAACGACTGTTGACCTCATACAAATAAGCTATAGGGGTGAAGCGTTCGTGCTTGCCAATGATGTGACATAGGTCTTCTATGCGATGGACATGTCTAGCATACCAAAGAAGCAGAAGGACAGGTCTACCAAAAGTAAGAACCAGAAGGATAAAACTACCAGTAGCGATCAGCCAAAGCGTCATGTGGATCGTCAAGGTAAAAGAAGGATTGTCAGAGTTGAGGAAGTCAGAGACAAAGAAGAGTATAATCAGTTCAACGAGCTGTTCCTTTCCCGGTGGATGTTGACATTAGTGTCTTGAATGATAAAGAGGAAGCTCCCTACATACGTCGCGATCATAAGGAAGGAACACTTGTTAAAGCAAAGTTTGATACCAAATAAGTCCAACCGTGTTGTATATTCTATTTTCTTGTGTATGAAATATGAATTATGGTTGTATTAACCTGTGTATGAATTTTTTTTATTATTGTTTAATGTCATTTATATATATGGGTTATAAATATCTCCTAGTATGTAATAAGTATTTGAAAATATTTTCAAATGAATTACCAATATGTAAAAAATATTTAATAGTATTTTCAAATGAATTATCAATATGTAAATATATAAAAGTATTTTCACATGGGATATAAATATTTGATAGTATGTAAAAGGTTTATCAATGGGTATAAAAATTTAAAAATAGGGAGAATTGCCCTCACGCCATTTAGTAAAATAGACCTTTCCAAAATAGCACTCAAAAACTCTGGAGTTCCAAAATCGCACCACCGTTTTCTCTGTTACGCTCATAATAGCACCACCGTCACAGCAGTCAAAATCCTCGTCTCCCGGTCAAAATCCCCACCGCTCGCCTCCCTGCTGGCCTCGGGAGGCTCGCCTCCCCGCCGGCCTCGCCTCCCCGCCTCCCCGCTGTCCCGTCGCCCCGCCTCATCTCCCAGTCAAAATCCCCACCGCTCGCCTCCCCGCCGGCCTCGCCGCCCTCGCCTCCCCACCAGGCTCGCCTCCCCGTCGGGCTTGTCTCCCCGCACCTCACCTCTCCTCCCCGCTGGCCTGGGATGTCGTCGCCTCGCTCGCACTGTGCCCACCACTCGAACAGCCCCGCCGGCGGGGTGGGTGCCGGCCTACGACCTCGCCTCCCCGCCGGCGGCCTGCGACCTCGCCTCCCGAACGGCCCGTGCCTCACGTCGCCGGCCCGCTCAGACAGCCCCGACGGCGAGGGCCGGCTTGCGACCTCGGTTCCCTGCCCCAACTCCTCGCCGACCTACGACGTCTCCTCCCGCCCCAGTGCCACACCAATGGCACCCTGAAGCACCCCGAAGTGTGCAGGTGATTTGATGCTTTGATGCTATCCACTGTCATCCTCCTCTGATGCATGTGATGTTACTATGTTACTATATTGACTGCATGTTTGCTACCTTCATTTAGGAAGAAGCACAATTTTTGTTGGAACTTATGTCCTCTGCTCGTCTCCGCCGCCTTGGCCCTGCAATGTTGGACCCCAGTGATATACCTACCGGGTATGTAATGATACATGGGATCTCATGTTACTTCGGTGTGTTGTTACTTGTTAGATAGAATTGTGTGATGTTCTAATTATGCGTGCTATTTCAGCGTTGATCCTTTTACTACATTTCGAGTAGAGATTACTGTTGAATCCTTCTGCACAATTGTTGATGGCAGAAAGGAGTATCACAAGGGAAAAACCTGGGACTTTATTGTAGACCATGATTTATTCTCGATCAATGAGCTAGCTTCTCATGTAAGGAGTTTTTCAAGTGGAATGATGATCAGAGAATGACAGCATGGTATTCTACAACAAAGGATGGGTTAATCCCTTTAATAGCTGAGTGTGAGATACCTGCATTGTTTGAGAGAAACATGGGCACAAGAAATGTTAAGTTTTTTGTGACCATTGAGAGTAAGCAGCCACAACCATTAGTTATCATCAACTCCAACTCAGAACCTTTAGTGCAGCACTTGCCTTCAAGCTCGGAGGCTCCATTTGTTGAGTACGAGGATGTTGCGTTTTCAGCGCCATTCTCTACTTGGCCAGAGCAAACTTACCAAGGCGAGTATAAGGATGATGAATGTGTTGGCTACAATGATGAAGCCACATATATACTTCACGTCCAATGAGCAAGCTGGCTTAGAAGAGCAAGCTGGCATCCAAGAACAACATCAAAGCCAACCAAATCCTTTGGAGGGCGAAGATGTTGAAAACTGCTATGATCCAGAATGTGTGTTGGGTGATGATGAAACATTACCATCTAATACGGCTCCTATTTATGTCCATGATAAAAGCAATCCCCAGGTTGAAGTGAATGCCACATTTTCTAATTGTGAGGCTTTTAAGATTGCTCTAAGACAAGACGCTATAAAAAAAGAGTATCAATTTGAGACAGAGTATAGTGATCGAACAAGGTTTAGAGCTAGGTGTGTTGACCCGGAGTGCAGTTGGCGTGTCCATGCCTCAAAGTTGATGGGGTCCAACACATTTATGGTATGACATAGTTTTAAATTTATGCATCTTGCATTTTCATTGCCAATAGTTTTGTACTCACTTTTATTTTTATTTACTGATTGGCTCGAGATCAGTAACACATCCGAGTCAAGCCGAGCTGAGCCATGAGCCGGGCTAGACTAGGCTCGGTTAGAAATCTATAAACAAATCGAGCTGAGCTGAGCCAGACTAGGCTCTGTTAGAAAGGAGCCGAGCAAGGCTCAACTTGTTATTTTAACAAGCCCCAAAAGTGGGCTCGACTCGGCGGTAACACCTCCAAGCCGAGTCAAGCCTGTCCGAGCTAAGCCGAGCCATGAGCCGGAGGCGTTTTCACGTTCAAATCTATAAACAAACCAAGCCGAGCCGAGCCAGGCTAGGGTCGGTCAGAAACGAGCCGAACCAGGCTCGGCTTGTTTTTTTTAATAAGCCCCAAAAGTGGGCTCGACTCGAACTCGGTAACACCTTCGAGCCGAGTCGAGCCTGTCCGAGCCGAGCTGCGAGCTATTTTTTCAGCCCTACTATAGTGGATCCGTATGTCCATGAGCACAAGAGCATTCTACGCCACTAATTTTTAGGGAAGTCACATAATTGAAAAACACTCAAGCACATAGATTATTTCCATGCTTGGTTTCAAATGCACCTGATGGGCATACAATCTTCACATTCCAAGAGTATGAGATAAATGAGTACACATTTTACATAAGAGCCTAGGATAACAAAAGCGCAAACCAAAATAATGGTGTCTGTTTAAATGCCTTGTAGAACAATGGAAAGGACACCTATTATGGTTTAGTAAAAAAAACTGGAAGCTCTACTGCAGATCTTTGAAAGTCACTCTATTTTGATGCAGTGGGTCAAACTAACAGCGGGTGGCGTGAAGATCGACCAGTACAGTATAACGACTGTTGACCTCATACAAATAAGTTATAGGGGTGAAGCATTCGTGCTTGCCAATGATGTGACATAGGTCTTCTATGCGATGGACATGTCTAGCATACCAAAGAAGCAGAAGGACAAGTCTACCAAAAGTAAGAACCAGAAGGATAAAACTACCAGTAGCGATCAGCCAAAGCGTCATGTGAATCGTCAAGGTAAAAGAAGGATTGTCAGAGTTGAGGAAGCCAGAGACAGGGAAGATTATAATCAGTTCAACAAGCTGTCTTCTTTCGCGGTGGATGTTCATATTAGTGTCTTGAATGATAAACAGGAAGCTCCCTACATACGTCGCGATCATAAGGAAAGGAACACTTGTTAAAGCAAAGTTTGATACCAAATAAATCCAACCGTGTTGTATATTCTATTTTCTTGTGTATGAAATATGAATTATATTTGTATTAACCTGTGTATGAATTATTATTATTGTTTAATGTCATTTATATGGGTTATAAATATCTCCCAGTACGTAATAAGTATTTGAAAATATTTTCAAATGAATTACCAATATGAAAAAAATATTAAATAGTATTTTCAAATGAATTATCAATATGTAAATATATAAAAGTATTTTCAAATGGGCTATAAATATTTAATAGTATGTAAAAGGTTTATCAATGGGTATAAATATTTAAAAGTATTTTCAAATGAATTAAAAATATGTAAAAGAATATTTGAAAGTATTTTTTAAGTAATTACCAATATGTAAAAATATTTAAAAAGTATTTCCAAATGGGCTATAAATATTTAATAGTATTTGTAATTATTCTATGATTTCATTTCATATTTAAAGTATTTTATTGAATATGTAAAAATATTTAAAGTATTTCCAAATGGGCTATAAATATTTAATAGTATTTGTAATTATTCTATGATTTCATTTCATATTTAAAGTATTTTATTTAATATGTAAAAATATTTAAAGTATTTCCAAATGTAGTGCTGGTGGCCTCCACTACTAATGGGCGTTAACAATCGGTAGTGAAGGAAAAATTAAATGCAGGGGGCATGAGCGGGGCTCGAACACAGCCTTGTGGGGAGCCCGCTGGCACCGCGTGCTAGTAGTCATGTGGACAGTTGATTGTTTGTGCAAACCTCATGGGTGTGCAAACCTTTTGAAGTTAAAATTAACACTACCGATTGGTGACACCAATCGGTAGTGGGAAGACTTTGTGCTCTCGCAATGTTGTGAAGGCCTCTCCAATATAAAAGTGTTGGAGGCCGGGTGGAGACTTAACCTCAAACCAGCTAAGTCTCCAACCTCTCTTTCTCGCACCGACGCCTCCAACCTCTCGAGTTGTTGCCACCTCTAACCTCCAACTCCAACACCCCTGCCTTCGATGACCCCGTGCGTGCCGTCAGCTTTGACCTCGCAAGCGGCACCCCTCCACTCGTGTACTCCGGCATCGCTGCCTGTCTTCCTCGCCGACGTCGCGCCCATCCCCCTCTTCCCTGACGTACTCCGCGCCTTAGCCACCCCTAGGCGACCTTTGGTCTCTTCTTCCTTTCCTCTAATGCCTACAATATGCCACATGTTCAATGGAATGCCTTCTCGAATTAAGCTTCCTCCATCGTCGACTATGGCACCATCACTACCGGCCACCTCCTATAATGCCATTAGTCACCATGGGGATGCACCGCCATCGCGTGCCTCATTTCCCCCACGGCCGACATGGGCGCATTATGGGCATGGCCGGCATGAGCAGAGGCGACAATAGGCAGTAGAGGTGATGTGGCAGAGCTGAGGTTATCGGATCAGTGACGGATGACATAGGAGATGGCCACGACGGTGCGGCTATGGAACAAAGCACCATAGAGAGATCAAGAGCACTAAAGAATTTAGAGGAAAGAAGAATTAAAATAAGGGCAATGAGGTCAAAGTTTTTTTAAAAATTTGAATTTGGAAATATGATCTCGCACAAAATTTTATAGGAGAAAAATAAATATATTGTTTATAGCAAAATATTGGGCAAGTGATCCCCTATAAAATATCTATATAGTCATGGCCATTCAATTGGAAAATACACACCAATGAAAGCATGAAATAATAGGTTTTAAACTATTAATAGATGTATGTTTACATGTATTGCAAAGAGGTTTTTAAAAATAACAGAGATATTCCTTTTTAACAAATTTGGAAATAAGCCTTTTAAGCAAAACCCATACGTGGCTATATGAAATTTTTTGATCACATCTATATTTAGGACATCAAAATATTGTTTATTGAAATTATTTACAGACCATCATCGTTGCTTATATGGCCATGACTATGGCATACTCACTATGCTAATGCCTTATATAGTGTAGCTCAATGGACAACCAACCTCCTCCACAACATCGTGTTATGAATTTGTACACTTTGAATGATTTAATGATTGTCAAATTGTGGGAGCAAAGGGGCGTCCCTGCATCGTCATAGTTTTCTCCAGATCTACGGCCATGTGATCGAGGCAAGGCCTTCAATAAGGAGAAGTTAGCTGGTGGATTCATCTGCGGCTATCAAGAGCGATGAACGGAAAAACATATGAACCAAAAAAGATGAAATAATTTATTGTTATTTGAATTGCTTGTGCACTTTAAATGCTCACGATCGATCATGTATATTTTGTAATTAATATGTTATGTAAATGATGGGACAAAAACAATGAGGCTATATATTGTGAATTAATGAAGCTGTAAATATATCTATAATAAAGATGTTAATAAATAAAGTTCTATGAATTGTGAATTAATTATGCTTGATCTATGTTTTAATTATGATTGATCTAGCTATGTGCACGTGTTAATAGTGTCAAGTTGTGGTATAGAGGAAATCACTTCACTACCGGTAAGAGATACCGACCGTTAGCAGTGCTTCCCTATGAATTTTGGGTCACATGTAGTCACCAATCCGTAATGATTTGGATGAAGCGGTAGTGATTCCCAAGGGTATCACTCCCGGATGGCCACTATCGATTCTAAAATCGGTAGAAAAGACCTTGAAACCGATAGTGATATGCATAACTGTAGTAGTGGAATTGAGATGGAAGCTAGCATTATCTCAAAATAACCATGTTCTGTGGAGCTTACTCTCAATTTTATATGAATCAAACTCAATCAAGTATATGCCTTTTGAGAGTTGTCGGTGTATTCTACACCGGGGTGTGCCCCCGCGGAACTGGTAGGTGGGACCAGCGTCCCAAAAAGGAAAGGTGCTGTACAAAGCAACATCGAGTCCAAACAGATCAAAGTCTGGTTTCAAACAAAAGGAAGTTCAAATAGTGTGATGGACGCGTGGCGCCCGACGCGTAGGCGGGCGAGCAGGCCCTAGGTGCCGGGCGGCCAGGGCGCGTGGCGCCCGGCGCGCAGGGAAGTAGGGGGCGCGGGGGCCCCACTGTCAGGGACACAGGGAGAGGGTGCAAGGAGGCTTCCTTGCTAAGAATTTCTTCAAGATACACCGAATCCGGAGCATTTAATGCGATGGAACTGTTCTGGACGGAGTGGGCGAGGCTCTGACAACATGATTGCCTCCAGCCCGCTAAATGATGTCAGCTACGCTGTGACCGTCTCCGTAGCCGCTACGAGGTGACCGAAAGGTGCCAGGGGTGGGTGGGCTGCTCTGTCTCATCTGAACCGTCCCGCTATCAGGAGCAACGGCAGAAGCAATGGCAGCGACGACTGGCGCCGAGAGAATGATGGCTACAGTGGGAAGACCATTAATGTGTACTGTGTAGCACATTGTAGCCCAGGCCAGCCCGGGTATATAAGTGCTGGGAGGTGCATCTGTAAAAGGGTTGGACTCTGCTTTTCCATGGGGGATCGGATCCAGAGAAGCTAGCCAGTTCACGCGTTGCAAAGAAGCTCGAGCAGGATTAGGGCTATTACCCGATCAGGGGGCCTGAACCTGAGTAAACTCTGAGTGTCTGTTCTTGAGCCGAGAACCGTCCACGAGAGGAAAGAAGTGCCTCGATCGCGCACACCCCCATAGCCGAACCACCGGAGTTGGTCCCGGAGAACCTGTCAGCTGAAATACGCCGATAAGAGTCTTATTGCTTATGTCTTGATTACCATTTCAAAAACCCAAATATTTTGGCTTTTTGAGCTTTTTTTAATCTCAAAATTGCTTGTCGGTGCTTGCAAAAATTTATTGAACGAAGTGGATCAACTTTTCACATCTTATCACTCACATATAAGCCAGTTAACTCAGCCGAACTAAATGTACAGCTCCGAGCATCCCCAATAGCTCCATATCCCACTCCTAAAACACTATGCATGTCTATATGAATAGTGCTTTACGGGGTAGGATAGAGACTGTTAGGGATGCTCTAACAACTTTGTTTGTTTTTATATATGGAATCTTTAAGTATAGTTTATTATTCAGTTCACCCATAAGCATTTGATTCTAAATAGAGCATCCGCTTGTTTTATATTTAAAAAAAGTGAGGCTAGCTTGCCTTAATTTGTCACGCTTGATTTAAGTTTTTGCATCAGTGATAAAGTTGTGAATACTAACCAAAGTGTCTTAACAATTTCATGATCTAAAAGATCAGCTTTGTCAAATCATTTGTGGTGAACTATGAGTCTATGACATACATGGGACATGCATCACCCAAAAGGACGATACAGTGTAATAACTTCCGCTTGTTTACAGCTTAATTAGCTCGGCCCCGGGCAAAGGCAGCGCTAGGTGTTTTCGTCAACACTGTGTACTGCAGTAGTATTAATGAAGTGCGCAAACTTAGCAGAGCGATCCGGCCACTTAAGATCCTGCGCGTGTTTAGGCGCCGACGAGGCCACGCTTCCGCTCCCCTGCCCACTCGTGCGATCTCCAGATCCTTTCTGTGGCACCAGCTGCCGTTGCCAAGTATGTGCTGCTCTTCTTCTTCTTCTTCTTCTTCTTTTTCTTATCCACGGCAAGTAGCATCCATAACCTAGGACATCAAATTAGTTCAAAGGTGAAAAGAGTGGACTGACACCCAATAAGCACACCAAATGTAAATATGTATGTATGCTCCCACACGGGCCATGAATTTAACAACTCAAGCTCATATTTAAATGGCCCGGAATATCAAAGTGACAAGACCAAATGTTAGTAGTGATATTTTAACTAGCGTCATCTCTAAAATGGCATTTTATAGACTGTTTGGTTGTCTTCTCAAGTGAGTCTGGCTTGTACCAACTCAGTCAAGCTGGTGGGATGCAGCTTGATGAGATGCAAGAGATGTTTGGTTGTTTGCATAAACAAGTTGAGAAGAGAAGATGTTTGGTTGGATGCATTAGGGGCTTGCGGAGTTGTGCGATGCGCTCAACTGCATCCCGTGAGCCTAGCTCCGGGGAAACGTTCAATTTGACCGTATTTTCAGAGGCTGGCCCGCAGGGATAATTGTATCTGAAGAGCCTGGCCCAAACGAGTGAGAATGCAACCAAACACCCTACTTTTGTATCTCTAGATGCAAAACTACTGGAATGCAGGTAACCAAACAGACTATCGGTGAATCCAATTCTGCGTAGAAAACCAATTTTCTCGATTAGTGTATGCTTAATTATTGGTTCAACTCTTAACTCCCACATTCATGACCGGAGCAACCGAGCGGATTAAGCTCCGCCAAACAGTTAGCATTTGGTTCGGAGTGACGTCGGGGGAAAAAAACATGAGCTAAAAAGGGTGTTGCAGGCCAGAGCTAGAAAACCAGAACATAATAATCTCATTCAGTAAAATCTTGAGCTCCTGTCAATAGAGCCCGGAGAAAAATTTTTAGCGTAGTCAATATTGAAAGTAACATTCATTGGGCACAAGTTCAAAATCAGGATAATCAAAGTGAATGAGCCATGTAAAAATCCATTCAACCTGTCGTTCAATAATCCATCCAGTCTTTGGTGGTTGAGATCAAACCTTAAAATCATTTTTTCTGTAAGATCAACCTTAATCATCAATTAGATAGACTAGAGTGCCACAATGTTCCCCAAATTAACCGATTCACGTCTGTATCATGAAAAAAATAGTTAATCAACTGGACTACCAACCACCAATCACATATATATTCACATGCACTACAAATTACAGAGCTACCAGTTAAATGGAGCGATTGTAGCAAATATAATCATAGCTCAATTTTTCCCATTTCACAGCGGGATTTTTCTTTCACGGTTTCCCCTAAAACCCGTTAAAACAGTCGGTAAACCGTTTGACGATTTTTACTTCCGTGGTGTTCATCACAATATTTCACAAAATATTGTGTTCATAACAATGCAAGGTTACCAACATTTTATCGCACAAATCCATATATGTATATATCCTAATCTGAATAGCATGGGCATCACACATGGTGTCCTCCTCCTACCTTATCCTATCCTATCCACTAACCGGCAAGTACAACAAGCTTCAGTTCCCATCTCCGACGATCTCCAGCGAGTCAAAAGCAGCGGCTAATCCTATCCCCATGGAAGTACACACACGAAAACACCATCAGATCAGGTCAGTGTCTCGCGTGTCAGCTAGCTGCAAGAACTGGCTCGAGTGGCATGGCGTCAATTTGTCATGGTTTGTAATTTTGGTATCGTGCTCTCGTCGCTAGCATTTCCACCGGCGCTTCGCGGTGGCCGGCCGGCCGCCAGCGGGGAAGCAGTGGTGGAAGGAGGTGTCTGGGGAGGAGATGTCAGGGACGAAGGCGGTGCTGTCGCAGGCAGCGCCGTGGGCGGCGACGGCGGGGTGCTTCGGCCAGTGGAGGCCGGAGGCCGTCGGCGGCGAGGGCAGCTCCGGCACCGACCACTGCATCTCCGGCACCTGCCCGAAGAGCTCGTCGGCGTCGCGGTCCTCCGACGACGACCGGTAGTACGGCGAGCCGGCGGTGCTGCCCCCGAGCTTCCCGCTGTCGGCCTGGTGGTTCATCACGCAGCAATGTCAGATCAAATGGGGACAACAAACTGATCAAGAATCTAGTGAGAATTTGATCTTAATTGCAACGATAAAATTTTGATCTTTGCATGGAGCAAGAGCGAATTGAGAAAATTCAAATTTGAATTGTTGGGAAGATGACGGTGACCTTGGAGGTGCCGCTCTCGCCGAAGCCGAAGCCGCCGGTGAAGTCGGTGAAGCCGCCGAAGAACTCGCCGAGGGGCCAGTCCATCATGCCGCCCTGGCCGCCGAACGCCAGCGCGCGCGGGCTGCGCTTCGGCGGGGTCCGGCTGGCTGCCTCAGCTTGCCGCGGAGCAGGGGAGCCGAACTGCTCGTCGACGATCGACCAGTCGGGGAGGCTCCCGGCGACGGCAGCGGTGTCCGGCGTAGCGGCGGCCCAGCTGAAGCCGCCGTCTCCGTAGAGCGGGGACGAGGCCGCCGGTCCGCTCTTCGCCGGTGGCGGCGGCCGCGGAGGGGACGGCTCCGGGGGCTCCGGCGAGCTGTCGTCCTCCTCCTGGCCGACCTGCACGCCGGTGAGGAGGAAGCGGCGGTGAGCGGAGACGAAGGCGTTGGCCGTGTGCACCGCCACGTCGCAGCTCCGGCAGAGCAGCGCGCGGTCCTCGAGGCAGAAGAAATAGGCGTGGCATTCCTGCATCGAAGATCGATCAATCCCAATCCCAAATCGACAAATTCCCAATCCAAGAAAAATTCAAGCAGGTGCAAAGCAATTCGAGAACTCGGGGGGGCGCGCACCTGGCATATGTCGCACTTGGGCGGCGGCGACGCGGGGGCATTGGCGGCGGCGGTGGCGGCGGCGGGGGCGAGGAGCGGGAGGCGCTGGTGCTTGCCTGCGGGGCGGTTGGCAGCGTGGACTCGTATAACTTCGTATAATGTATGCTATACGAAGTTATTACGCCGATTCTATCCGAAGTGCGGATATCCGAATCCGATCCGAATCCGTCGTATAACTTCTATACCATATCCGATCCGAATCCGACAAAAGAATATCGGATACTATCCGAATCCGAAACCGAATCCGAAAAATCCGAATCCGCAGCAAACCGTTTTCACAAAATGGCACTTCGGATCGGATATCCGTCCGGCACTATCCGACCCGTTTTCAAGAGGGGGAAGGGAAGGGAAGGGAATGGATTCGTGGGCACGGTGGAGAGGACGAAGGGGGCGACGTCGCCGGCTCTCATTCGCCGAGACCTCGACGCCTAATGGCCGCACAAAATTGAAACGAACCTTTAAAAACACCAGTTTTTATGCTGCTACACCGTCTATTCTATGTGTGAGCTACTGGAGCTGCTAGCGATTTGTGCCGCGTAAAGTGAGGCGACTGTGGTGACATCCTTGATGCTAAGTAACGGTTCACTGGGCTTGGCTGATCAATGCGTTCCAGAGCATGCACAGCAGCGCCGGCATCGCTGTGTGCATCAACGTTAATAGTGCATCTACCTCAAAAAGAAAAAAAAGTTTAATATTGCGTCCGTCCAGTGGTTACGAAACCGTGGCTAACCAGTCGAAAACCGCAGTTAGCCGACAAACCTGTCCGGACCAGTTTTTAGAAAACCGCTCTGCTAGGTTTGAATCAAATCCAAATTTTGTTTAAATTTGAAAATTCATGAAAAAATTGAAAAAACCCATAAAATGGTAACATTATTTTATGACTATTGGCTCAAATAGAATTTGAAAATTCAAATTTTTTTACCGTTATTTCATGTGATTTTCGTTTGATATAAATGAAAATATTGAAATAAAGAAGAAAATAACATATATAATTAATGGGCTGCCTCCTAGGCCCATTTTGATTTTTTATAACGTATATATTTATGTCCCTATAAGTTTTATATTTTTAAAATTGATTTTCCCATTTTTCTCTAATATTTCTATTTTCTGCAAAATCGCTCGGCTAGCTGAGCTAACTGACCGGTTAGCCGAGAAAACCAACCGAACCGAAATTTGTCTTCAAATTTGAATTTTTTGGTTTTTGCTTGAATTTTTTGGTTAGCCGTAGTAACCGCTCGGTTAACCGAACTGAGCCTACTTCGATTTTTCGGCTCCGTTCGGTTTTCTGGATCGGGGGCGAATGGTAGGGGTGGGCATTCGGTTTATTCGATTCATTCGTTCAGTTAATTTGGTTTTTAAAATTTTGGTTTTGAAAAATGGAAATCAAATTTATCATCACAATATAGAAAACTGAAACATATAAACCAAATATATCTGTTCAGTTTATCGGTTTTCGATTTTTAACTGAAATATCATATTTAAACAACAAACTAACGTATCATTTATATGTATTTCCATAAACTACACTATCGTATGCTCATAACAATAAAAATAATAAACCAAATAAGATATAGAACAAGTAAACAATGAATCAAATAAAAATCAAACATACATTGTATAAAATTATGAATCCCACTACTGTGTTCACATGTTTCTAGCATAATAGATAATTTTAGTTTATTCAGTTTATTTGGTTTTTGGATTCTAAAAACTGAACCGAACCATATTAATCGAATAGCATGGGAAAAAAGAAATTCTAACCAAAAATCCCAAAATATTAAAAATGTCGGTTATTTCGGTTTGTTTGGTTTAGGTTTTTTATGCCCACCCCTAGCAAAAGGGATTAGCTAAGCCACATTCTTAAGTGCCCCATTTTAAAAAACTGTCTAAAGTTTTTTTGGCGTTCGCGCGGTTGCTTGGAACTAGAGGCTTCCGTCTCAAGTCTTCTGGTTGCTAGGCCATTTTGATGACTCTCTTTCTCACTATGCCATGTGCTTGATCGGGATTTACGAGCTCTAAAGGCGTAAAGGAAAAGGCGATGACGTCAAAGTCATAGAGTTCTTCCCCAGTAGAAGTTTTCATTAATTAGATGTACATATTACGTCTTTCAAGCCTTTACGTTATATGGGTTCTTTAAACATAGAATTACAACTATGCCCCTAAACTATGAGCCCACGACCCATACTGACGAAACCCTAGCCTAGCCCTAGTCTACCCTCGGATCTTCCAAGCTCCTTCGAGCTCAGTGTTGGAGTCCCAGCTCCAACCGTCCTCCTCCTCCTCATCGTCGGTGTCGATGTTGAGCTCGAGGAGAAGCCCTAGGTTGTAGGGTGCTAGGCCATCACGGGCGTCGCTGCTTCCTCCTCCGCCATCGCCAACACCGCTCGCAACGCCGGTGCTGGCATGGCCTCTATGGGCCACGGTAGTCATGCCGCCTCCGCAACAGCCTCCTCTTCTAGGATAGTGCCGTAGTTGGCCCAGAGTTCGGTTTCAAACTCGACGGCTGCTTGCGCTGTCACATCCTCCTCTGCTGCAGCCTCCTTCGCCGCGCTCCACGTCGCGACCTTTGTCGATGAAGATCAACGGCTTGGGCTCGGGCAGGGTGAGAACCGACACTGGCATCAGTGCTGACGTTAGGGCATTATTTGGCGCCTCCTCACTCCTCTTCCTCGTGACGCTGGCATCAGTGCTGACGGAGGAACTACGAATACTGGGGGGTCATGACAGAAAGGAGGATCAGAGGGTAAGGGTGGATAAACAGAAAGGCAGAAGCAAGGCAGGGATTTCTGCAGAGTTACCATGTCTAATTTATAGGAGAATTGAGGCAATTCCGATTCCCCGTGATCGCACGTTTGACAAGAGAATTGGAAGTGTCCCCTCGATCTCCCGGCAAGCGCCGCCACCCTTTCAACTTACGAAGTGCACCACCGCACGGCGCGTGAAACACGCGCGTGTGGGCGTTAATTGCCGCATTAAATTTTCCATAGTAAAAAAAAAGGCGCGAGGAAGATGAGCCTGGTGGCATTGCTCTCGAAGGAGTTTCCTTGGGAAGACAAAAGGCCATAGCCTAAAAGATCAGTTCTCGGGCAGACATGTGCCCCAGAGTTAAATCCCAAGCGGCCGAAAATTTCCTTCCCGATAGGTTCTCGAGGTGCCCGCTCCATACGATCATTCAGAGCTGTAATTATTAAGTTTCGGGCACATGCCAAACGGGCGTCTACACGAGCCTCAAGGGCTAGCTTTTGGTGAAAACTAGATGGCTCATGCAGAACGCGACCCATTCATCTAGTCGGCCCAAGAGGGGACCCTCGCAAGTTTCCCATGCTCGTGGCCAGGCTTCCTAAGCTCGAGCTTGAGCTTCCCAAACCCGCACTCGAGCATCCGAGCTCGGGGCATAGACCCCGAGGCACACTGTGCCCACTGCGCAACCGCAATGGGCACTACACAGCTGGCTTCTCGAGTTAAACTCTGCCTCGATACGAAGACGTGCCTGCCACGGCCGCACGCATAGAATATGCCCCTTCTACTAAAAGTCAACTGTCTGTGCCACCTAACAAGAAAAGGCATGGGCTCCCTCACTACGGACTAATGGATGCACGCTATTATATATCCGACGGACAAAGCAACATGTTTGCTAGGATGAAGGGAGATCTCTATTATCCAACTAGTAACAAGGCATATCAATACGGTTCAATGATGATCTACAGTATAGAACCGAAGTTCACCATAAGAAGCAAGTCGAGAGGATTAAGAACCACTCAAAGCCAACCTGCAACAGGGCTCATAGCAAGAAAGCCCCAAGTATAGTAGAGCAAAGAGCACAAGCACTAGAGTAGGAGTTTCTAGTTCTAAGAGGGAGTTCTTCACCTCACGTAGGCACTTTAGGAGCACACATAGTGCCCGGGGCACTTATTGTTCTAGAGCCCACGCTTCCCCTAGCTCGGTCTCCCCCATTTGTACTCTTTTCAAGATCGGTAAGGAACAAAGGCTGGACATATGGCTGTTATCCGGTAATGAAGGCCCGGACTAGGATAAAAATCCTCGTCAGCACTATCTAGCTTGAGCCACCTCCCGGCCTTGCCTGAAATGATCTAAGCAGCGGGCGAGGGGAAGGGAGTCATCGGGCCTCACACCAACCTTATATGCTCAGCCCGTGGAGCCTGCCTCCCAGTCACCGACAGATCCAATGATGGATTTTGTATAATCTTTGTGTACGTGGATGATTTGAACATCATCGAAACTGACGATAAAATTTAAAAGCAAGCTCCTATTTTAAATCTGAATCTGAAATGAAAGATTTGGGTAAAACCAAATTTTGCTTGGGCCTTTGGCATGAGCATATGCCAAAAGGAATACTTGTACACTAGGTCACCTACACCCAGAAGGTGCTTAAAAGGTTTGGCCATAAGAAGGCGTACGCTTCAAGAACCCCTGTGGTCGAGAGGTCATTGCAAGCCGATCTAGACCCATATCAACCTAGAGAAGAGGTGGGAGAAGTCTTGTGGTCTGAATTCCCATATTTAAATGTAATTGGTGTGCTCATGTACCTAGCAAGGTCTAACATTGTGTTTACCATGAACCTCCTAGCAAGGTACAATTCGGAGCCCACTAAAATACATTAGAAGGTAGTAAAGGACATTCTTCGCTACCTCCAAGGAACAATCGATCTTGGCCTATTTTATATGAAGAATCAAGGTTTGACATTTGTCAGATATGCAGATGAAGGGTACATATCGGACCCACACTCCGGTAAATCCCAAACAGGTTATGTTTTCCTGTGCGGGGGAACTGCAGTGTCATGAAAGTCAACAAAGTAGACACTTGTGTCAATGTCAATGAATCACACTAAAATTATTGCATTGTATGAGGCCGCACGTGAGTGTGCCTGGTTTCAAAAAATGACATTCCACACTCTTCAGTCATGTGTACTGCATATTGAGCAAACCCCTACTATTAGTTATCCATCTATGAAGATAATGCAGCATGAATGAATGATTATGAAGAAACTCTGCATACTATGAATTAAAACTTGAACACAAAGTTCGAGTACCTAACATGAATGAATGAATGAATACGAAGAAACGTTGGGTGGATCTGTACTCTTTTTCCCTTAAGTGAGTTTCAATGAAGTTTCTCGCGCAAGGTTTTTAACGAGGCAAATCCATGCGCACAACAAGCTTATGCTATGCACTCTTTATACAATATTTTTTTCACTAGATTTTTGTGAAGTTTTTAGGGCATATGCATAACGCGACAAGGTCCAATAGGGAGTGTTCTAGAACCACCCGACCCGGGTCGCGCACCTAGGGGTGGGACCCACACGATTGGACCGGCTGAACCCTAATAGCCAAGCATAAATAGGAGAGGAATCCATCTAACGCACATCTAAGATAGCCAAGCATAAATAGGAGAGGAATCGATCTAACGCACATCTAAGAAAGCAATAAAGAATTACACCTCTCCTACATCGTGCATGTGTTCAATCTATGATTGTTCTTTGACATCTACGAGTTGCGCATGTATAAGCAATCTCGGACTACACTCGGTAGTCTGGTTGTTTAACAATCGTGAATGCTTCCTATTGAGTTGTAGGGGTGTCATCCCACTCATGTGGCATGATGATTATGAGTGAAGTAGTTCGGTTGTGACCCCGATGCAAATGGCTTTGAAGCGGAGAGACATTGTGAAGCAAAGCGATAGCTGTGCATGCGCCCCAAAAATAGGATGATTGACCACAATGGAAGGGGTATTCAAAGCAAAGCCAAAGCCTTGGGAACCAACACAATTGATCAAGGTTTACAAGTGTGGAGGCGAGGTGCAAAGGAAGAAGATCGACTTGAGATACAAGGCAACCCTAGGGGAGCGGGTGGTACTATGGGACCCACCCTAGTGCCATGATAAGCATCATTTGGTCCCATCTGAAAGCTATAGATTGTAATTGTTCTAGAAAGCTATAATTTCGTATGGTGCACTACTTTGTTATGACAATGGGAGGACAATGTAGCCCTTCATCTCTTGGGTGCATGTCAAAATGATCCGTGTATCCATACTTTAGTAGGTGAATGAGAGTAGCCGTGACATTTTGACGGTAAAGATCTTTTTAACCTTGGTTTTACAGATTTAAGAGGGCAATATGGTTAATGTTAGAAAAATATGCACAAAATATAGAATAAGAGACACAATTTAGGTGGAAAACCCTCGCAAGAAAAAACCACAGGCTTATGAAGGTGAAATCACTTTATGTGGACGGAGAGTACAAGAAGACTATTACAATGAGCTTGTAGAGAGAACATCATATCAAACCCTAAGGCTACATGGCGTATTTATAGGGGGTATACCCAAGAGTCCATATAAGACTAGAGCTTTATCAATAAGAAAACCCATAATTCATATCAGAATATTACAGTTAATTAGAACCATATAATCTATTTTCGTCCATTAATAGGGATGGCTGGTGTGTACATCATGGGTGTTCTAGCCCTTGAGTTAATAATTCAATATAGTTTCAAGGATTTGCAGGCAATTCGAGTGTTATTGTCTCTTACGAGGCTATTCACTCGCCAGACATGACTTCATATATATGTTATTCCCTTGTTGAATCACTATTTTTCAATTGATTCAACATGTCGAAGACATGAATCTATGTTTCTTTATCCTTGTGCTACATTAGAGTTAATTTGCATTTATTCACTTTTATAATTTTTATAGTCTAATTTCCCCCCTTACCTAGATCCTAGCTCCAACCAATCTATGCGTCATCGATTCACGACTGAATTGCAACCATCTCATCATAAAGCTTTCGCTTTACACATCACAGAAATACCACTCACTCACGTGTCTGCAACACGTTGGTCCTAGACCAACATGACATCAATTCTCTACAATGCCATGAGTACATTCAACAGCGTGGACGAACAGCTTCCAAAGTCAGATAAGCTTTGATTCCGGCCGGTCGTGTGGCAAGGAGACTGGTCGTCATCCTTCCCATGCGATCGAGAGGGATTTGGCGCAATCATTGCGACAGTATGGAGCCGAGCCGAGCCGAGCCGAGCCGAGCTCGGAGCGTGAGGCCGTGAGAGCGACCCCAGCCTCTCGATCCGGCGATGCGGGCCGGGGCTGATCGGTGGGACCTCACCGGCCGGCCGGCGAGCCAATCCCGTCCCACATATCGATCCCATCATCCCATATATGCATGAGCCTCTGTGCCTTTCTGCTTTGAGCTAGCTTAGCTAGTATGCGGATGCGACGGCATGGGCCATGAGCTTAACATGCGCGCCTCCACCCAATAATGCCACCTCGCTGCTCGTCCACAGACCAACGCCGCCAATGACTATGACGATGGGATGGTCGCAGGATGCTGCACTGATCGAGCCCTTCTAATTCCAATTTTGCCTCGTGGCAGTAATATTTTGGAGTGATAGAGCATTGGGTGAGGGACCTTGCTGGTTCTTCCTTTTTACGACCAAAAAGTACATGCTATTTTGGGCGTTGGCCATATTCACCTGTGGCTGTTTATAATTTAATCACTTTTGCTAATCATTAGTGACTGAGATTTATTTAACTCTTAATTATGTGTCATATGTAGGTGTCTGATTTACGGCCCGTAAAATCGACTGAGAGTTAAATAAGTCTCAATCGTTTGATATCAAGTCAATTCCTAATTTATTTAACACTATAGTTTTTGTTTTTAAAAAAACAACAACGTACCACTACCTCCAGTGCACACCAATTTATAGAAATTATGATGTTGGGGACAAACAACCAAACCCGGCTCAGCTTTCCACCTTTCAATTAAACCCGTCTCGTCTTCCTAACTCGTTCCTTGAACAGTTTTACCCTATGCAACAGAGTTTGAGTTGTTAAGTTGTTCGATTACATCTTTATATCTACACAATGAAAATTCATGGCCGGTGTGGGAGCATACATATTTACATTTGGTGTGCTTACCTTGTTACCTGAATGGAATGTTATTGGGTGTCAGTCCACTCTTTTCCCTTTGAGCTAATTTGATGTCCTAGGTTATGGATGCTACTTGCCGTGGATAAGAAAAAAAAGAAAGAAAGAAGAAGAGCAGCACATAATTGGCAACGGCAGCTGGTGCCACAGAAAGGATCTGGAGATCGCACGAGTGGGCAGGGGAGCGGAAGCGTGGCCTCGTCGGCGCCTAAACACGCGCAGGATCTTAAGTGGCCGGATCGCTCTACTAATTCTACTGCTGTACACAGTGCTGACGAAAACACCTAGCGATGCCTTTGCCCGGGGCCGAGCTAATTAAGCTGTAAACAAGCGGAAGTTATTACACTGTATCGTCCTTTTGGGTGATGCATGTCCCATGTATGTCATAGTTCACCACAAATGATTTGACAAAGCTGATCTTTTAGATCATGAAATTGTTGCGACACTTTGGTTAGTATTCACAACTTTATCACTCACATTAATTCTAAAATCCTAGAAATTCCCACATTAATCGAAAAATAGTAGGAAATTCTCACGTTAATCATAGAAAAAAGAAAAAATCTACATCGTTGAATATGGATATTATTATGTAAATCTAGCGGTCAATATTAACCTCTATAACAAACTATTTTAGCTGATCTATATATTAGAGATAAACTTTAAATTTAATCTGATATATTATTATATCTTAACACAAATCTAGCCGCACAAACGCACGGGTCACCTTGCTCGTTTAGGCTATATAAAGAAGAATGTTCCTTCTTGTACATACAAAAGAATTAACCGAGACACTTGATCTTCCCCTCCCCGATCTTTATGTTTCATGCGATTGATTATTTTATATAGTTGAAGTTCATATAAACTACTCGGTACCAGTGAAATCTTAACATAATAAACCTCCCACACTGTAAAGACTCGTTTTGATCTTTAGCCGTGGGTAGCTTAACCTTATCCTGCACCTCTCAACCGCACATTCATCGATCCAAGCAAAATCAAACGCATACGACGCCAGAATAGTACAAAGTTGGCATGCGCGACCAACGCGTACACAAGCCTGAGTGATTAGCAAGCAGCCGCTAGCACACAGTCACAAACACAGTACACTGTGACAGTCTAGACACACCCCCACAACACTGACCATTGCTTGGATGCATCTTGGAGGCAACAGAATATAGTACTACTGCTTCAATTCTTGTGATCTCAGTGACATTTTGCCTTTTTTCAAATTTTACCCGTGATTTACACTATTTTTCTCTAGTGCAATGACCATTTTGCCCCCCATCTTCTTCAACGCCGCCTCCCCCAACGCCCGCCGCCTCGCCGTCGCCGGGCTTCATCGCCGCCGCCTCGAGCAACGCCGTCGTGCCTCGCCGCCGCTTTCCCAATGCCGGTGCCGCCTCCCCCAACCCAACACGGCAGCACCATCTCCTTCTCTCACTGATTTGTGGGCCACATGAGGGCAATATGGTCAAGTCACATATAGAGAATGGGAAGATCGACGATAAATTGGGAAAAAAAGGCAAAATGTCACTGCGGTCACAAATTCGAGTGCCCGGTGTCATACGCGTCAAGACAATCGAACTTAATGTCATTTGCAACGAGGCCGTCGAATTGGGTGTTAGTGAGGTCAATCTCCCAAGCAAAGAAATTAATGACACCATTAATCAATTTGATTTTGAAAAAGAGACGAGCTTAACGGGTACATAACCGATGAAACCCGATACAGTTTGGAATATGACGGCAGTACTCAATGAGCGGCGGATGAAACTAGAGCCTAGGCTCCATGGAATAATCAAATGCTTATGGGTGAACTAAATAATAAGCTATACTTAAAGATTTTATATATAAAAATAAACAAAGTTGTTAGAGCATCCCTAATCGACTCTATCCCACCCCCTAAAGCACTATTCATACAGACATGCATAGTGGTTTAGGAGTGGGATAGGGAGCTATTGGGGATGCTCGGAGTCTGTACATTTAGTTCGGCTGAGTTAACTGCCTTATATGTGAGTGATAAGTCGTGAAAAGTTGGTCCACTTCGTTCGATAAGTTTTTCCAAGCACCAAGGAGCAATTTTGAGATTAAAAAAACCTCAAAAAGCCAAAATATTTGGGTTTTTGAAATGGTAATCAAGACATAAGCAATAAGACTCTCAAAAGGCACATACTTGATTGAGTTTGATTCATATAAAATTCAGGGTAAGCTCCACAGAACATGGTTATTTTGAGATAATGCTAGCTTCCATCTCAATTCCACTACTACAGTTATGCATATCACTATCGGTTTCAAGGTCTTTTCTACCGATTTTAGAATCGATAGTGGTCATCCGGGAGTGATACCCTTGGGAATCACTACCACTTCATCCAAATCATTATGGATTGGTGACTACATGTGACCCAAGATTCTTAGGGAAGCACAACTAACGGTTGGTATCTCTTACCGGTAGTGAAGTGCTTCCCTGTATATCACAACATGACACTATTGACACGTGCACATAGCTAGATCAATCATAACTAAAATGTAGATCAAGCATAATTAACTAACAATTCATAGAACTTTATTAATTAACATCTTTATTATAGATATATTTGCAAATTCATTAATTCACAATATATAGCCTCATTGTTTTTGTTCATTTACATAACATATTAATTACAAAATATACATGATAGATCGTGAGCATTTAAAGTGCACAAACAATTCAAATAACAATTAATTATTTCATCTTTTTTGGTTCATATGTTTTTTCGTGAGCATTTAATTGTTTCTTAATAGTTGCAGATGAATCCGCCAGCTAACTCCTCCTTATTGAAGGCCTTGCCTCGATGCATGTTCATGAAACTTGCCTTTTGGATTTATGACCTCATCAACAAGGAAGCAAATGAGTTGTTCTTGGATTGCTTTCATTCAGTGCGGCGAGAGTGTGACCACCACCTATTCAAAAGGTTCCATGCATGAAATATTTTGAATTTGTTATTAATATTAGAGATCTGGCTATCCTCACTTGATAGAACATTAGTGGTCATGTACACTAGTGCACAAATGCCCATCTGTGCCAGTTCATAACTGGCATCTACATTTGTTTTGAAACCAATAGAAACAATCAGGCATAGATGAGGTGATCATCTGTGTCGTTCCGCAAACTGGCATAGATATCCAGATTATATGTGCCAGTTCTAGCTACGAGTATCAACATGAATAGAAGTACAATTAGATCCACACGAGAATACACATTAATCACTTTGCATCCACGTGAGCACATAAGTTTCACCATTACATTAAGGTTCATTCCACCACTACAACATAGAGATAAGTTCACGATATATAGAAACTATCAAGTTTACATCCACGTGAACACATAAGTCTCAAAAGTAGAAAGCGGTAAGACTTGCAAATAAGTTTACAAGCGTACCTTGCCATTTGCAAGCAAATAATAATGCGTACCTCATCACCAGCGAAGCAAATAAGTTCACAAGCTGCAAATAAGTCACAACCAAATACATAAGAGCATCTAAATAAATAAAAGGCATTTAGATTAATATGAGAGGGTTCAATTCATAAAGCATACCAGTCATCACCCACTAGAGTGATCGAATCCTCTCCATATAACGTGTGATAATTTCTCAAACACATATGTAGTTTCCTAATCTGAATCAGACTCCAATGAATCGCATTCACAATATCCCGAGGATGATGAATTACCTGATGAGATGAATACCACGTCTGAAGGTCCAGGAGGTGTTACACCCTGGTAGAACTCTAATTGTTGTCTGGTCGGGATCATCGCCTTGTAACACTCTCGCATAGAAACGCCTGGAGGAGGTGGAACCTAGTGCTGGTAAGGAGATGGAGGAGGGGGAGGAGGTGGCATCATCAATGAACCCACTAATTCGACGGGTGGTGGTGAGGGTAGCGGCGCCGATGCACATGGCCGTAGATCTGGAGAAAACTATGACAATGCAGGGATGCCCCTTTGCTCCCACAATTTGACAATAATTCAATCATTCAAAGTGTACAAATTCGTAGCATGATGTTGTGGAGGAGGTTGGTTGTCCATTGAGCTAAACATTACACACTATATAAGGCATCAGCATAGTGAGTATGCCATAGTCATGGCCATATAAGCAACGATGATGGTCTGTAAATAATTTCAATAAACAATATTTTGATGTCCTAAATATAGATGTGATCAAAAAATTTCATATAGCCACGTATGGGTTTTGCTTGAAAGGCTTATTTCCAAATTTGTTAAAAAGGAATCTCTCTGTTATTTTTAAAACCACTTTGCAATACATGTAAACATACATCTACCACTTTAAAGCACATGTACATTTTTAAAGCACATGTACATTTTTAAAACCACTTTGCCCTCACGAGTATGTGTCTGCCAGCATTTATTGCGAGGGCCTTGTTTTAGCCCTCGTGAGTAAATTGTTTATTACGAGGGCTGGAATAAACCCTCGTGTATTTATATATAAAACGAGGGCTGTTTTCTGCCCTCGAGTTTATTTTCTGGCCCTCGCGATTTCCAGAAATTCTAGTAGTTAATTCTCCTCCTTGACATGACTATGGAGAGTCGCTCGCTCTCTTCCCTGGAATTCTCGCTGCGGCGGGCGCTCAAGATTCGTGTTCTGGTCCTAGCCGCTATTGAGAAAATCCGTTGGAAACAACGCTCAAGGCTTAACTGGCTCAAGCTCGGGGATGCCAACACAAGATACTTCCACATTTGGTCAAACTTGCGGCGCCGTAGAAACTACATTCACACTCTTCTCACTGATCGTGGGCCCCTTACCAACCACAACGAGATGGCTGACTGTCTGCACCACCATTTCAACTCCATCTTTGGGGCACCGCATGCAACTACATCCGACTCCTCCTTCATCTTCAACTGGAACAATCTCGGCCTCCAAGCAGCCAACCTTTCGTCCATTGAGGCGCCCCTCTCCCTTGAAGAACTACATGACATCCTGATGGCAATGCCTAATGATAAATCTTCCGGGCCAGACGGTTTCACCTAGGTCATCTTCAAGCTTTGTTGGGATTTCATCCGTTTTGATCTTCATGCGGCCCTGCAGTGCCTCTTCACTCACGGCCGCACTGCACCACAAAGTCTTAACTCAGCCATGATTGTCCACATCCCGAAGAAAAAAAGACCCCGTCTCAGCATCGGATTATCGACCCATCAGTCTTATCCACAGCTTTGGAAAGCTTTTCATTAAAATTCTTTCCACTCGCCTAGCCGGTTTCATAGATGAGGTCATCTCCCCTGTCGGAGTGCTTTCATAAAAAAAGCCACATCCAAGATAATTTTCTTTTTGTGCAAAGCAAATCCAAACTTCTCCACAGATCCGCCACGCCGGCCCTCCACTGAAGCTAGACCTCCAAAAAGCCTTTGACTCAGTCTCTTGGCCCTACCTTCTAAATAACCTTCGTGCTCGCGGCTTTGGTGATAAGTGGGGGAGTTGGATTGTTTCCTCTTTACGGTCCTCCTCCTCCCAAATCCTCCTCAACGGCTCCCTAGGCTCTTTCATCATCCACCGTAAAGGGCTCTGCCAGGGAGCCTCCTTGTCCGCCTTTTTTTTCAACCTCACAATCGAACCCTTGCAACGCCTTCTGCACATCGCCACTGAGCAGGGTGTCTTTTCACTGCTTCAAGGCATCCCAGCTAACCTACGTATCTCCCTCTACGCCGACGATGCTTTAATCTTTGTGGCTCCGATCAAGGAAGAGATCTCGGCGTTGGCCTAAATTCTGTAGAGATTCAGCGCAATCTCTGGCCTGAGAACCAACTTCGAAAAGAGTCAGGTCGTACCTATCAGGTGCAAGGGGATTGACCTCGACGACATTCTCGCCGACCTACCCGCGCGACGAACGTCCTTCCCGGTCACATACCTCAGTCTCCCACTTGCCATCAAGAAGCTAAAGCACGTCAACTTCCAACCTCTAATCGACAAGATCGCTGGCTGTCTGGCTAGCTGGCGAGGGCAAATGATGTCAAAAGGGGTAGACTCACACTGCTTAGGTCGGTTCTCTCGACCCTACCGTCCTACACCCTATCAGTGATCTCCCCGCCTACCTCGGTCCTTCAGATGATCGACAAGTTGCGCCATGCCTGGCTTTGGCGAGGGAATGACAATGTTGCCGCGGGTAGGTATCGTGTCAACTAGAAACTCGTCTGCTCCCTGACTACCCTTGGGGGGCTTGGGGTGCTCGACTTGAAGAATTTTGCCCGCGCCCTACAATTGTGTTGGCTCGTCTCGCTGGACCGGGTAGACCCTACTGTCACAGCACTCTTCAGAACTGGCACTTAGTTGATTCTTGGGAATGGAGCCACCTTCCTCTTCTGGACCGATGCTTGGCTCCTTGGGAAATCTCCAACGAAAGTGGCCCCAAGGCTTTTTGCGGCCTCCACACAAAAAAATCGCATAGTCGCCGAGGCCCTGCACAATAACAACTGGCTGTTGGACCTACGACAGAGTTTCGCCCCCAACCTCGCCGTGGAGCTGATCTCCCTCTGGCAAAAGATCAGTCGTACTGCACTCCGTCCGAACCGTCAGGATCAAGCCGTCTAGCGTTTATCTGCAGACGGAAACTTCTCTGTTCGCTCAGCGTACCACATGCAATTCATGGGAAGAACTTCTCCGACAGCGCTAGCGCTAATCTGAAAGCAGTGGGTGCCCTCTAAGTGCAAGTTATTTGCTTGGATACTGTTCCTACGGAGGGTTTTGACTGCTAACGCCCTCCTGCGAAGGGGACTGCCGAATAACTATTTCTGCGTCCTCTGCCTCAGATGCCTGGAGACCCCAGAACACCTCTTCCTCGAGTGCCCCTTCTCCTCCCACATTTGGGATCTCCTGGCTTCCAGGCTCAACGCGCCATGCCTACTTCGCTCGGTTGCTCCGGTCATGAATGTGGGAGTTATAGTTGAACCAATCACTAAGCATACACTAATCGAGAAAATTGGTTTTCTGCGCAGAATTGGATTCACCAATAGTCTGTTTGATTGCCTGCATTACAGTAGTTTTGCATCTAGAGATACAAAAGTAGGGTGTTTGGTTGCATTCTCACCCATCAGGGCCAGGCCCTTTCAGATGCAATTACCCCTACGGGCCAGCCTCCGGAAATACGGTCAAATTGAGCGTCCCCCGGAGCCAGGCTCATAGGATGCAGTTGAGCGCATCGCGCAACTCCGCAAGCCCCTAATGCATCCAACCAAACATCTTCTCTTCTCAACTTGTTTATGCAAACAACCAAACATCTCTTGCATCTCATCAAGCTGCATCCCACCAGCTTGACTGAGTTGGTACAAGCCAGACTCACTTGAGAAGACAACCAAACAGTCTATAAAATGCCATTTTAGAGATGACGCTAGTTAAAATATCACTACTAACATTTGGTCTTGTCACTTTGATATTCCGGGCCATTTAAATATATTTCAAATACTTTCACGTTTACTCATGCATGGGAATTCACCCTTTTGCCGCCTACAACCACTCCTTCAACCTTCTTCTTCGGCCGTGATGATCGCGCCACCGTTCGCTCTGACCACGGAGAACTTTGGTCCAGCTGTAGTGACCGCAAGAGCTTGCACGGGCTGACCCTTGAGCTCGCCTAACCTCGTCCTACCTGGCCTTAGCCCGTCGACTCGCCAACCTCCTCTAAACTTTCTGTCTCCTCAGACCTCTCCATGGTGGGGAGCAGGTCGGCGTTGGAGCTTGGGGAAGAAGGGGGTTGGCATGGGAGTTCATCGATGGGGAAGAAGAAGATATATATAAAGATGAGGAGGAGAGGAAGAAGGGCAAAAAAAGATATTTCCCGTGCATAGTAAATCCAGAAGGGATTTTTTTTAAAAAAAAACCAAAATGACAAAATAGCAAGACCTAAATGTTAGCAGTGGCATTTTAGTGAGCTCCATCTCCGAAGTGGCATTTTAGCGAAGCCAACTCTACAAAGTGGAATAAAGCTAATATTCTCACTCTAATAAATCATCCTCACCCTGCATCTTAAGAGTAAAACTGCTATCTGAGCCAACAACGAGTAGGTATTCGAAAATTAGAAGATGCAATCGCCTACTATTTTCTTTCTTGAAATAACATAATGGGTTAGCTCCTAGTCAGACGCGTGCACGAGAAGGATGTGCGCAGGTGTTTTTTATGTTGCCGCCTCTACTTTCTCCTCATTGCTAGCTACCCCTTCTTCCCTTGATTCTCCTTCCTCTACTTTTATTCCTTATTCTCTTCAAATATGGCTCCAAGCTCGTACCCCTATCCTACCAATCTTCCTTATCTCCAGCGGCTCCACCCACTAGATCACCCTCTGCCTCCTAATGGTACTACATTCTTATCACTCCTCTCTCCAACGTTGTCCAGATGTGCAGCTAAGGTGGCAGTCGTTGCCACTGACCTCTTACTCTAAGTTAGGGTGATGAACCCCATGAAGGTAACCGATGGAGGCGATTGAAACCTAGGTGACTACTCTTGACGGGGAAGATGGGGCTGTCAAAGGGGGAAATTTTAGAGGGAGACGACTGAAATACGACCCAAGAAAAGATAAACCAAGATGCTTATTTGGGCCTAGAATTTGGTTTAGGACTTGCATAGATGGGTCAGCAACAAGCTTAGGCCATATTGTAGAGTCTAGAGGGTACCCAAGGCCCAAGGGCCTAAGAGTCAAAATGTCTTTGGGCTGAGAAGCTTCTCCATCCTCCCCTCCCCGGTTGTCCCCTCGTCCCCTCCACTCCTCCCCTGCCCTAAACTAGGGGTGCACCGTGCAATCCTGCTAAGGAAAAGAGGTCCAAATAAACATCTCCCACATACCCACTGCCCACTGGGTCCCGCTGGTCCACCGTGGAACTAAACCCTAGCTAGCGCTCCTCGACTTCGCTCCTGCGCCGCCGTTTCTTCGCCACGCCGCGCAGCCTCCTCACATCGGCGCGGGTGCCTCGCCGTCCGGCCGCGCGGCCCCTTCCTGGATCTCGCTCCTGAGCCTTCGCCTCGTCACCCGGCCTCGCAGCCCCTTTCTCGCGACGGCGCAGCTCCCTCGCCTCGCGCCCGCGCAACGCCCTCCTCGACCTCGCTCCTGCGGCGCCGCCGCCTTGTGGATCCGCAGCTGCTTCCTCCATGGCTCTGCGTTGTTAAGGCCGGTCCTTCTCCCGTCCTAATACGTCGCGGCGCCCCTCCGCCTGTCCATAGGTGCGGCGGCCGTCCACCGTCATCAGGAATCGTTGTCCCGGCTGCGCCTCGTCCAAGGTATAACGGTCTTCACCGCCTAATGCACGCCTCCAATTGATCATCAATTTCATACTGCTAAGAGGCTGAAGAAAAGATCATCAATTCGTTCATCTAAAATTTTCCTTTCTCGGTGTTCTTGGTTTTTTATCCTTTTTATCTCTCATTCTGTAGAAAGTCGAGCTGTATTCTTGGCCTTTTGCTCATTCTATTTCTAAATTTGTGTAAATACAACAGCCTTCCATTCTGTTTGTATTCCGTTTCCATCTAGTTTTGTTGTAAAATCAAGAGAGACATGACATCCTCTCGTTGTCCACGCACTCCATTTTTTCTAGCTATAAGAGAGATGAGATTCACTGATTGTTCATCTGAAAGTGTTGATTGAGAAAGAAGAGATGGCGTCAAAAATCAACTAAATGCCACGAAGCGGGTTGCTGCAAAGCCTGCTGGTTAACTAGCGGGTATTAGTGCAGGCCTATCAGTACCCGCATGCAGCTTAGTGGACGGTGTGAGCGGACGTGAGCTGCCCACTACCCGCCCCACTTGCATCCCTACCCTAAACCACTAAAACCTAGACGCCCAGCCTCCGGCCGCCGCTGCGTCCTGCCACCGCCGGCCGCTGCTGCGCCTTACTCCGGTGCTTCTCTCGGCGGAGGCACCTCATTCTGTCCCGGCGCCTCAGCTCCTTTTCTCGCTCCTGTGCCGCCGCCGCCGCTTGAAGCTCGTCACTTGGGCTGCCGCCGGCTGCGGGCGTTACCCGCTCCGTATGTCACCTTCCCTCTTCCCAAGTCCCTGTATGCTTATGCTCTCTCGCATGCTTCCAGTGAAAGGTGCTGCTCTGGTATTGATTTGTCAAGGTGTTCTGATCATAGCTCAGTTGACTTCATGTGACTAGTACATCCGGTGGTCGAGAAAACGGAACGATGATGTCGATATGCCCTTTGAAAAGAAAATGCAAATTTTCTGCTGCTTCTCTTTCTCTGCCTCACTGTATTAAATTATATATATGTTTAGCATAGTATCATGATGTCTTTTTGTTCTCCATCTCTTCGTGGGTTGCACATGTTTCTGCAAGAAAGGTTGCCATTTTGCAATGTTTGCGAGGAGTAGGTTACTATAGCTGTTGTCCTGAACTTTACTAGCCTTGCCACTTTCTTCACCGGTGTTGTCATGGGTGGATTTAGTTCAATCACCATTACAAGTTTATAACTTACTAATATGTGTAATACATTTATGGATCCGCACCATCGTTGGAAAAGAGGTGGGAGAGGGAGGTCCATCAAGTGGTGGATTAAGAATTGCCCTATAAACCCCTCCTCCCCTCCTTGCTCCTCCATTACTGATTCTTGAGGTCCAGCAAAGGCCAGACCTGTTTTTTGCGAGTGGCAGAAGAAGTGTGCAGGGCAGGCCGCTTTCTAACCTTGAAGGAGAAAAACCTTACTCTCCGCACCTTTACTGGGTTGTCGTTGAGGAGGTATGAAGTGGCAAATGTAGGCTGCTTGCTTCTATTGGTATATAAGCCCTAACCTAGCTTGAGTGGATTGTTCTAAGAATGTTTCGTTCTTTGGTGTGAGCAATCAAATCAACATATGTCTTTCTTTTTTTCTTTCTAAGATATTCTGACCCATCCAGTCGCTGATTTGATTTGATTGTGATTTTAATAGAAGCTTCTTTCCCCAAATGTGGGGGTTAAACTGAACCTCCACAACAACTTTAGATCCACTGGTCTCGATTTTGTCACACTTTTGCTCCTGGCCCTATGCGAGGACACTGAAATCCTACTATTTATTTGCATGCTATTGATGCGATGCGCTGCATGTCAACACCTGTAGGCTGTTTTGTTTGAGCTTGATAACAACTGGTATGGTAACCATAACATTGGTAACAACTGGTATGGTAACCATTCACATTGGAATTAAGCACTTGCTTGCGAGGTGCTTGATCTAGTTATTGCCACGTGCTCATGTAGTTTCACATCATATTTAACTCTCTTGTATGACATGAAGTAGGTAATAAACAATTATATAATACCTAATGGCTAATGGACATATATTTGTTATAGAATAAGTACCAACCAAGTGAGCGATGCTAAGTTGGTAACAGCCTGAAAATAGGTAAAGGTTGTTATAGCAAAGAGGTCATTGTGGTTTATGCTGTGATTCGAATTTCCTTCTGTGTTGGTGCACATGACGTGAGAATGTTAGATGAACTTGTGTTGTCACTGATTCTTACTGTTTTGGTTTGGTCTTATCGGCTGCCACACGAAATAAGGTGGGATGTGTGGACGCAGAAGTGGTTTGATGTGTCCTGTTATTTGGTGGAGGTAAATCTCCAGTAGGACTACAGTGCTGCGCAAAAAGAGTAAAAGACCCAGTTAAGACATTTAATATATACTAATTAGGATATGGTCCAAAATATCAACACTGAAGAAAATAGTATGTATAGATATAGCTGTAGAGTGGAGAAATAAGGACCTTGATGGAATATTCAGTGGACCTTATATTGGGATTCCCATGTTTGGCCAATTCAGCTCATGTGATATGGGAGTAAACTAGGAAATGGGCATGCTTTACAATTATTCTGTCTTATTGACTCTGAGTGGCTGAAAAAAAAAATGAGGGAAGAAAATCTCAGGTTAGTCTAATGTTGCAGAATCCAGTGGGATGGTTTCCTGGGCTGCCCTCTATGCATGTCTACGTTAACTAGTATTGTGATATCATTTTGTACTGCTATTTCTGTCAACGTGCCAATTTGATGAAGTTTTTGCTTCCATTTTTGGCATGCATGCTTTAATATGTGATCTTCAGTGTATGATGTTCATTTTCTTTAATGTGGAGTTGACTATCATTATGACATATGCATCCTGTTTTAGTGAAGATGCTCAGGCATTGATTTGTGGGTTATTCTTATGCGAGATGCTTCAATATCCCTTTACAAATTTTGATAATTTATTTTCTTGTGCAAATGTAGTGTGTGGCCGCGTGGGAAGTGCTAAATAATCTGTGTATGAGCCAACCTCTATTGAAGAAAACTCAAGGGTAACAACTATCATGGATTCCAACTCAAATTCAAATGTGCAAAAGGCTGAAGAGCTGAAGACTAAGGCAAATGATGCTTTTAAGGGTATGCTAATATTGGGCATCCAGTTCCCCTTAATTCTGTAATTAGAGCTATGATGTTTTCCTTTTGCTGTAAAAAAAAAATAGATCTTTCTGTTTTAATACAAAGTCACTATTATTTAAGATAGTTTTTTTTCCTGTGAAATGGGGGGAAAACATTCTGCCAGAACTGCATTTTCTTTTTGAATTGGAACAAGGAGTAACATGACGAGATTCTGTACTTATCTAGCATAAACTTTCAGGCCCAATCAAAGGGATAATTAGGTATCATTGATCAGTTATACATTATATGTTATGTTATCTCCAGAGTGGTTTCAGACTGCTGATTCAGACAATAAAAGAAAATAAATCTGAATTTTGACTATTCCAAATAAAATTATAGCAAAGTTTTAAAAGGGCACTTATGTTACTCCCCTACTATTAGCAGTTAAATGCATCTCCAGAAGGAGCCTTCTATGGATATCTCTCTCTAAATTTAGGGTTTTTTTTCTTAAAAAAAGCAACTCCAACAAGGGTTGCTATCCTAAAAAAACTCAAAAAAGTTTTATCTGGAAGGAGCTGTTAAATTTGGCAACCGAATCCTGTGCCCCAAAACCAAGTTCACGTGGAAAAGTTTCCAAGAAGTGCTCCACATTTCCAAATAGTGATTAGTTGTACTTATGATTGTTGGAGGTAATAACTATTTTAAAGCCCTAAACTTTCAGGGAGAACCTATATTGCCATATAGGGCCTAAGTTTTGGCAACTCCCTTAGGAGATCTATGTCTGCAACTAATTTTGACCTTTTACTACTTATTTCCACCAGCAAACAAGTTCTCCCAGGCTATAGAGCTTTACAGTCAAGCCATTGAGCTTAATGGTTCAAATGCGGTTTACTGGGCAAACCGTGCATTTGCACACACAAAGTTAGAGGAATATGGAAGTGCCGTGCAGGATGCTACAAAAGCTATTGAAATTGATCCTCGATATTCAAAAGTAAGTGATAATGCCATTTGTCATTACACTTTTGTAAGTTTCTTTTTTTCTTAACAGTTTTTTGCTTGTAGGGATATTACAGGCGTGGTGCTGCATATCTTGCCATGGGAAAGTTCAAGGAAGCCCTCAAGGATTTTCAGCAGGTGCACAGATTGCTTCCCTAGTTTTTCTTTGGCTCAATGCCAGATTGTTAATGCATATTTTTAGTCGGTTTTCTTTCTCATTCCAGACTACAGTGGCATTTCTGGGTAGAATACTGAAATTAATGTAGGTTACCATCTACATAAATGGGAATCACATTTTTTCTTGGGTTGCTGCTATTAATTTGTTTCTTGTGGTAGTCCTAGTTTCATGGTCTTTCCCTGCAGTTGCAGTGTTGCAGAAATAATCCCCCCTTATTTACTAGGTGAAGAGAATCTGTCCTAATGATCCAGATGCTACAAGAAAGTTGAAAGAGTGTGAGAAAGCTGTCCAAAAAATCCGGTTCGAAGAAGCAATTTCTGTAGGGGATGCAGAGAAGCGCTCTGTGGCAGATTCTATTGACTACCATACCGTAGGTACGATGATTACTTTCTGCACTTATTTTCATTCTCCCTGCTCTATGTACCAGTTACATAAAGCAACTTAGTGTGCTATTTGAATATATTAGTTTTAGCCAATATTGTGGAATTTACCTTCATCAGTTTTATACTTTTCTCATTTAGTACAGGGTGCTTTATTTGGCTATTGTAGACTAATTATATTTAAAAGTTTTTCTTGGTCAGCACTTTTGTAATTCCCCTACTTCTAACTGTCAATGAATTCTGCTCTACAAGGACCTAATTGTTCATATTCCATTGGAAACCTATATATCAATCTGTAACTTTCTATAAAATTGATCACTATGGTACTGTAGCACACCAATGTTACACCCTTCTTTTTTTTTTTTGTGGATGGAAGCTTCTGTTATTTGCATAACTTTGCATGGTTTACATTCTAATTGAGATTCACAATTCTTTTGCATGTTACAGAAGTGGAGCCACAATACACGGGGCCAAGAGTTGATGGAGATACAATAACATTAGATTTTGTCAAGGCGATGTTGGATGAATTTAAGAAACAGAAATGCATACATAAAAGGTACACTTTTTTTACTTTGAGCAAGGGCTATACCTGAAGTGTTTCTTGTGTTGTACCTTTTCTTCTGGTCTTTTTATATTTGTGTTGTTAATGTAGGTATGCATACCAGATTGTGTTACAAGCCTTGGAGTTATTGCGATCAATGCCTTCACTTGTTGATGTGAATGTTCCAAACGGCAGTAACTTTACAGTTTGTGGTGATGTGCATGGCCAGGTATTTAGGTTTTTCTAGATGCATCACTTTGTTGGATAAATTGTGTCTGTGCCATCAAAAGAACCCCAGTTACGAAAAACTACCACACAATTTTACTGGTTCAGTTAAATATTACTTCAACTTTGGAAGAGTGCCCTTTAGGAAAATTACTCTCTGTTGAAGTCTGTTAGAGGCGTTAGTTGCTTGTGTTGTTGCTGTTTGGAGATGTGATTGGATGTTCTGTGTAAATGTGTAATGACTAAAATATCCCTGTCCAAATAACATGCAACCCATTATCCTCTTTTTGACTCCATGTCTCCCATCTTCTCTCATTCATGATAAACAAACAGTTCAGTTAGATCTAGTTCACGGTTCCAGCTAGTTCATGTGCATGTTCATGACAGTTGATAGATAGTACAAAGAAACAAAGACATGATAAGCTCTAGATTAATTCTTACTAGCAAGCGGGCACGTGCAAAGCACGTAGGAGTAATATATCCGAGAAGGGCTTGTTGAGTATTGATGCTTTGCACTCAAATTGCCATGTTCTTAAACAGTTTGTCGTCTTAAAGAATAGAAAAAAAAATCCTTAGCTTAGCACAGCATAGATGATGCCTCTTTGAACGGCCCCCTAACAAATGGCTAGAAATTATAGCCATCATCGCAGGGATCAGCGGGAAGGAGACGGCATACTGGTGAGAGAAGCGGCGATGGCTTGCGGCGATGGTGAGGATGCGCTGGAGAATGATGCGTGTCGGTGCCGCCTCGGTCGACGACCGATGCGACGACGTTGAGCGCAAACGAGTGCAACGGCAGAGGAGTACGCGCGTGAGATCTTTGGGAGGGGGTCGGCCTCATGCGTGTTTCGTAGGTGCAGTGACGGCGAGGCAAGGCGGGCGTAGGTGTGGCGGCGGTGGAGGCGCTTGGGCTTTGGGGTCGTGGAGAGGCGGAGTGTAGGAGCCATGGCGGCGCGAGGCGAGGCGGGGCGCAGGTGTGGCGGCGGCGGAGGTGAGGTGATGCGGGGCGCAGGTGTGGCGGCGGCGGAGGCACTTAGGCTTTGGGTGCATGGCGAGGCGGAGCTCAGGTGCCGTGGCTATGCGAGGCGGGGCGCAGGTGTGGCGGCGGCGGAGGCACTCAAGCTTTGAGGCGCGTGGCGAGGCGAAGCGTAGGTGCCGCGGCGGCGTGAGGCGAGGCGATTGTGTGGCGGTGGTGGAGGCAGTCGAGATTTGGGACGCGTGATGAGCTAGAGTGCAGGTGCCGTGGCTGCGCGAGGTAGGCAGAGTGCAGGTGCGGCGACGGCGGCGCTCGGACGATGGGGGCAAGGCACAGGAGCGACGGCTGGTAACGCGTGGCGGGGCCAAGGAACGACGGCGGGGCGAGGCGCAGGGGTTATGGTGGGTCACACGTGGCGGGGGTAAGGAACAGCGGCGAGGCGCAGGAGCGACGGTGGGTCACACGCAGCGGGAGAGAGGAGCGGCTGCGGGGTGAGGCGTAGGTCATGGGCATGTTTTCTTAGGACGGATGGATGGCACACATGATGATTTGTGATGCGAGTGTTGTCGATCAAAGGTTCGTGTACCAGGATGAAGACCTGATCGAGAGGTAGTAGCGAGTTGCGGCGCCGTACGGCGGCCTCGCCCGGAAGATTGGCGGTACAACGCCACCGGCCGGTTGATGGCAGCGCCTGAGACTCTGGTTTGGTGGCAACTAAACGTTCCTTTTCTATCTTTCCTTTGTTCCTTTTATTCCCTCGGTCAGACACAGCCCACAGGCTTCACTGATCTACAAACTAGCAACAAACTGCTAATAACTAGCTAACAGAAACAATTCTAAGGATAGACACACGCAGCCAACTAACAACCCAATTAAGATAAACATACCCAACAGATAAACATACCCAACAAACTAACAAACCAGACCAAACTTAATCGACCAGCCCCCCAGGCTAGCCCTTGCGCCCCTTGCGGTAGTATACGCGGTCACGAGTGTAACAATTTAGACAGGTGATATTGGTTTAGGTGGAGTGGCAAAGGTGGGTAATTTAAGCGAAGTTTAAGTGATCCAACTCGCAATTGTGTTTGTTGGATGAAGGGAATGGACGGATGAGATCTGTGGTTGGATCTAGGCCAGGCTCAATCCCTGTATGTATGAGGTCGTAAAAAAGAAAGACTGGCCATGTTCTTTTGAGTTGATCTGAATGGCTGAACAGCTGAACGGCTGAAATGACTGAATTTCAATAGCTTCTTTTTAAAGCGTTAGGACCCACCTTCAAAACAACGAAAAAACGAACACAAAAAACTCAAAACATGTCTTTTCAAAACATAGATAAGTCGTTAAACTGTTAAACCGTTAAGCCGTTAAGCTGAAAAGAACAGGACCTATTTCTCTATAGGTCCACTTGAGTAATCGTTGCCCTGCATTCTAGTTCTTCAAGCCAACATCATCAAAATTGTGCCCACTAAAAGTTCAAATCTCTTGCAAATAAGTTGTAACGATTCTTTCATGTGTACAACATGCAAATGGAATAGAAATCCTTAGCCAAAAATCCCTGGGAAAACAAATAAATATGACTTTCAAATACACAAAAGTTTCATGAGTTTCTGAAATAAAAAAAAAATCTTAATGCACCATCTCGCTGCTGTCTGGAATCGAAAGAGGATGGGAAGAATTTGTGAAGAGGAAATGGGATTCATTGTGGGTGTGCTTTAGCTTGCACAAAAATGCGAAATTTCTAGCTGTAGCTTTTAATTATAGATGAATAGAACAAGAATCATGATCAGGTGAAGAGGTAGAGGGGGACACCAAATGGCATCAGCGTAAATAATGTGATGGATGTCACATATGGTTTTTTTGAAATGGCCCACTCCTTTTGGTGTTATTTAACTGAATCATTTGATTTTGATGTTGTTTCTCCAAACTGGGGATTTCCTCATGGTATGGATCCAAATTTCCTTTTTTCCCACTACATATATTGACCTTGATGTTCTAACATGTCTTTCCTTTGCAGTACTTTGATTTGCTCAATATATTTGATCTCAATGGGCTTCCCTCAGAAGAGAATCCATACCTCTTCAATGGGGACTTTGTGGACAGAGGTTCTTTTTCTGTTGAAGTCATACTCACTCTTTTTGCTTTCAAATGCCTCTATCCCACTGGTAAGCCTTATGTTTTCCAATAACTGAACAACATTCTGCATTTTGTTAATGTACAAAGATTTAAACTTCTAGTGTTACATTCTGCATCTTTAATAAGATTCCTTTTAATGGTTAGGGGCAAGGCTCAAGAGCGACGGCTGGTCATGCGTGGCGGGGCGAGGCGCAGGGGTGATGGTGGGTCACACATGGTGGGGGCAAGGAACAGCGGCGAGGCGCAGGAGCGACGGTGGGTCACGCGTGGTGGAAGCAAGGAGCGGCGGCGGGGCGGGGCGAGGCGTAGGTCATGGGCGTGTTTTTAGGACGGATGGATGGCACACATGATGATTTGTTATGCGAGTGTTCTCGATCAAAGGTTTGTGTACCAGGATGAAGACCTGATCGAGAGGTAGTAGGGAGCTGCGGCGCCATACGGCGGCCTCGCCCCGAAGATTGGCGGTATGACTCCACCGGCCAGTTGTCGATGGCAGCGCCTGAGACTCTGGTTTGGTGGCAACTAAACGTTCCTTTTCTATTTTTCCTTCGTTCCTTTTATTCCCTCGGTCAGCCACAAACTTCACCGATCTACAAACTAGCAACAAACCGCTAATAACTAGCTAACAACAACAATTCTAAGGATAGACACACGCAGCCAAGTAACAACCCAATTAAGGTAAACATACCCAACAGATAAACATACCCAACAAACCAAACTCAATCGACCAGCCCCCCAGGTTGGCCCTTGCGCCCCTTGTGGTAGTATATGCGGTCATGGGTGTAACAATTTGAGCCTAGACGGGTGATTTGAGGTTTAGGTGGAGTGGCAAAGGTGGGTAATTTAAGCGAAGTTTAAGTGATCCAACTCGCAATTATCTCTGTTGGATGACGGGAATGGATGGATGAGATTTGTAGTTGGATCTAGGCCAGGCTCAATCCCCAAACTGTTGTATGTATGAGTTGGTAAAAAGAAAGGCTGGCCCTGTTCTTTTGAGTTGATCTGAATGGCTGAATAGCTGAATGGCTGAAATGACTGAATTTCAATTGCTTCTTTTTAAAGCGTTAGGACCCACCTTTAAAACAACGAAAAAACGAACACAAAAAACTCAAAACATATGTCTTTTCAAAACGTAGATAAGTTGTTAAACTGATAAGCCTTTAAGCTAATAAGCTGAAAAGAACAGGACCTAATTCTCTGTAGGTTCACTTGAGTCATCGTTGCACTCCATTCTAGTTCTTCAAACCAACATCATCGAAATTGTGCCCACTAAAAGTTCCAATCTCTTGCAAATAATTTGTAATGATCCTTTCATGTGTACAACATGCAAATGGAATAGAAATCCTCAGCCAAAAATCCCTGGGAAAACAAATAAATATGACTTTCAAATACACAAAAGTTTCATGAGTTTCTGAAATAAAAAAAAAATCTTAATGCACCATCTCGCTGCTGTCTGGAATCGAAAGAGGATGGGAAGAATTTGTGAAGAGGAAATGGGATTCATTGTGGGTGTGCTTTAGCTTGCACAAAAATGCGAAATTTCTAGCTGTAGCTTTTAATTATAGATGAATAGAACAAGAATCATGATCAGGTGAAGAGGTAGAGGGGCACTCCAAATGGCATCATCAGAGTAAAAAATGTGATGGATGTCACATATGTTTTTTTTTAAATTGGCCCACTCCTTTTGGTGTTATTTAACTGAATCATTAGATTTTGATGTTGTTTCTCTAAACTGGGGATTTCTTCATGGTATGGATCCAAATTTCCTTTTTTTCCACTACATATATTGACCTTGATGTTCTAACATGTCTTTCCTTTGCAGTACTTTGATTTGCTCAATATATTTGATCTCAATGGGCTTCCCTCAGAAGAGAATCCATACCTCTTCAATGGGGACTTTGTGGACAGAGGTTCTTTTTCTGTTGAAGTCATACTCACTCTTTTTGCTTTCAAATGCCTCTATCCCACTGGTAAGCCTTATGTTTTCCAATAACTGAACAACATTCTGCATTTTGTTAATGTACAAAGATTTAAACTTCTAGTGTTACATTCTGCATCTTTAATAAGATTCCTTTTAATGGTTCTTCAATGATTCAGGTATGTTCCTTGCAAGAGGAAATCACGAAAGCAAGAGCATGAACAAAATATATGGTTTTGAGGGAGAAGTGAGGTCAAAGTTGGGTGAAGCATTTGTTGAACTATTTGCTGAAGTATTCTGTTGCTTGCCCCTTGCTCATGTCATCAATAACAAGGTCTTCGTAGTTCATGGAGGTCTGTTTAGTGTTGATGATGTTAAGCTTTCAGATATTAGGTCCATCGACCGTTTCCGTGAGCCTCCTGAAGAAGGTACTTATTTTTTTTTTCTATTTTTTGCTTATTAATCTGCTTCTTTTCCAGTTGACACTATGTATGGTTTACGTTGTCATTTTCAATTCAAGGTTAATTGTTAATGTTAACTCCTGTTTGATTTAGCTGCATTGTCTTATCCAACTTGACCGTTTACTTTCTCCAGTTATCTTCTAAAACCACAAGGCAAATGTACTAAAGTTCCATCATTTTCTTTATAAACCACAAGGAAACTGTACCAAAGTCTTTATTTGGTCAACCTAATGGCACATGAACTTGATCAGCCTTTATTTTAAAGGGAAAACTGTAGGAGAGACTCATACTGCGGTATATGTAAATACAATAATATTTAGAGATTTCGAGGAAGCCAAAGCTTGGATACTCATAGTTTCTAGCCAATCACAAATTTGATCAAAAGCAAGGTTCTCAATAGACCGCTATGGCTCTGCGATGGCACCGCTATATCTCTTTTGGACGTAAAATGCTATGCTAAGGGCTAAAATATCGTGAACAGAGGTATTTCTGCTATAGCCACTAAATTGACAGCTATTTTCGCTATTTTTTTAACCGCTATAGCACCGATATGCTAGTTTTTTAATTTCCTTTACAAAAACCACCATCAACTATTTGTTTAGTTATGCTCTACTTCATTCTTACATCATCTAACCTTACAAGATGATACCATCAATATAGAACTAATAAATGATTACTTAGAGAAGTTTCTCTATAATGAACTTGTAGAAGAATATATCGTAGTTATGTATTTTACAAATTAATTATGGTCATATGAACATACATTAGGCTAGAAGTATTTCTAAAGTAACAATGCCCTTCTTATTTTGTTGGATGTGGCTAATATTATGCAAATATTTTGTATTTTATATAATTTTTATATTAAAAACGCTATATGGACAGCTTCCGCGACAGCCTGCTATAACTTTTCTGGATCTCGCCACGGAACTGCGAAAAACACGGTTTAAAACCTTGAGCAGAAGCAATGGGTTTAACTCTCCTTGGTTATTCTTTCTTATTTCTCAAATTTACTATTCATTATGAATAATTTTCCGCACAAGGCTTGGGAATTAGCTGAACTCAAGTAGGAAGTTATGGTCGAGACTTACAGATATCAGCCACTAACCACTATGTTTTCAGCATATGTTCTGGCAGATGCATTGTTCTAATCAAAATGATGTCCTTGAGGCATTTTTTCTGTTGACTATTTCTCTGTTTAACTCCTGGTTTTTGCTGACAGGTTTAATGTGTGAAATACTATGGGCTGATCCCCAGCCTCAGCTTGGAAGAGGTCCAAGCAAACGTGGTGTTGGTCTTTCCTTTGGAGCAGATGTGACTAAGAAATTTTTACAAGAAAACAACCTCGGTATGCAGCAAAACTTCATTGCAAATTGGATTTTTTAAGTACTTGGAACTAGAGATTTTGTCACAGCTTCTCTGAAAGAAATCCACATTGAATATTTTTTATATCTTCATTTGTTTTATGATTTACCAGACCTTGTTGTTCGCTCCCATGAAGTTAAGGATGAAGGTTATGAAATTGAACATGATGGAAAGCTTATAACAGTCTTCTCCGCTCCCAATTATTGTGACCAGGTATATCAGTATATAACACAGTGCAAACCTTGCTTTCAGCATGGAGACATTTCGCATCAATAGGACATCGGAAGTTGTTTGCCTGTTGATTTTGTGTTCTACTTTGGTTTGATAAGCTATCAATTTTATGTTCCGATTAATATTCCTTGTAAATGTTCCTCTCATTTGTGTAACATCTAAAATGATCCTCTGTACATCTTGTGAATTGCAATTTTGATACAGATGGGGAACAAGGGTGCATTCATTCGGTTCGCCGCTCCAGAACTCAAGCCAGATATCGTTTCTTTCTCAGCGGTGGTGAGAATTACTCGCTCTTATATCAGATATATATTAGTGTCAGTTTAAAGTTCATATTTATGTTAATACCGCTTTCTGATGCATCTTGCAGCCGCACCCCGATGTCAAGCCAATGGCGTATGCAAACAACTTCCTCAGGATGTTCCAATGACAGCATCAAGCAGCTTTGTTCTTACATTTTTATTGTCCAGTTCATCTCTTGCGGTAGTTTGCAACCTTGTGCTGCCGGCCTGCTCCCTTGTACAACAAATCTAGTTTTGTAAGCAGGAATGCACTTTTTATATATTTCTATGGCAGCCTGATTGCATTCTTTTTAATAAACCGTGATTCTTGTAACAGATATCAAAACATTTGTCAAACCATTAGATGCTAGTGTGATTGCTTCTTGAGGAAAAAAGCTAGTGCAATTCTACAATCCTCGCACTGCCCTGTTTGTTGTTTGCTTGTTAAGATTGCTAAGTGCAAGGGTATTGGAAGTGTATGGGTGTTGCGGGAGCCGCTAGCAACTCTCCTTTTGCCGCCCTTTTGCAAGTTCCATTATCTCCAACTTTACTCCAATTCGGTCTCACCCTCTGCTTTCCCAACGTCGTTGGCACCATCGGATAGATCTTTGCCGACCGTAGTGCTCTCCCCGTCCAAAATACAAGTCCCAAAAAAAAAAAGCGGACATTCATTTTAGATTTAAATTTCTTAATCTTTTTATCTTTGATTGATAATTTTTCAACAGTACGTAGATATAGCGATACATAAATATCATCATTGGATCTGTATTTCTAATTGTTTTGTAATGATCATAAATTTGTTATCATGAAGTCACGTTCTCCATTCCGTGATCATATCTGGCTGTCAAGATATCCTTCCTTTGACGCATATTTACTTAAGTCGATTTTTTTTTTCTGTAGGACGAAATTATATTGAACCGACTAAGAATGGTGGAAAATGCATGCATATATAGCTTATCTGATTAGATGATCAGGATGTTGAGCTGTGGCTTGTTTTGTGTTGTTTAATTGAGCGATTAAAGAGGTGCCAGTTCAATGTATCCTTCATGTGATCTTGATGATTAATGACAAACACACTCAATAACAATGCTTAATAGCGTTTGATTATTGTCAAATGTCTAATATGCTTATTACTAGACCTGATCATTTGTCGGATTCGGGTGGATTTGGGTTGGATTTTTCAAAACCTGACCAAACCAAAAAACCTGACCCGAAACGTGAAAACCTGAACCCGAATGACTGATTTTGCAATTTTTTCGGTCCCAAACCAGACTTGACCCAAACCGGTGCATTGATCGTGCGGGGTCAGGTCGGGTATGTTGGGCCTGGCTACCCCCATGAGTAGGTCTACTTATTGAAAATTGAAGAAATATGTAGGGTGAGATCTGTTTGCAAGTCAGACTATCCAGTGTTTTGCATCGGATACTCTGGTATCTATTGGATTATTCGGTGTTTACTATCGGACCATTCGGTGTCTAAAACTTCTGTGTAAAAGTTGGTTGAAGTTTTTGTAACGCTTATTTACCCTCCTATAGGCAACATCTCGATACTTCGAGGGGAAAAAGAGAATGACAATCGATAATGTAGAAAAAAGCAAATCTAAATATATCAATAGTTGTTTTGTAATACATCTACTCTAAAACTTGGACAATTTCATGCATCCTAAATAGCATAGATAAAATCAATTCAAGGATGTGGGAATTTTCAAACCATTGTCTTGTTGTTAAGAGTCCAAACAAGCGGGAATCAAAGCTAAAATGCGGCTTTAGCAAAAGCTAATTAAACCAAATGGCTAAAGCATCTTTAAGAAATGTAGAAACATATTCCAACAGAAACTTCTCATGTATAATCAAGTGGGTAGTTGTTGCCTTTCTGTGACTCAAAAAATCATGAGAATTGTTCTCTAGGTAGATATATGAGTTGTGCAACAGCCCGCCAAATTTGAGTTTCAAATTCCTTTTAGAAAAATCAAACACTAAACGCTGCTAGGAACTTCAAGAAGAATTTTTGGGACTCGTTATTCACCTAATTGCGTCCAAACAGTGCATCCAGTGGACTATAAACTTTTATGGCAGATAGATATATAAATCATGCATCTTCTCTAACTAGAATCACTCAAAAAGGATGTTTCTAAAATTCCAATACTGACTGTTGCACGAAGAAAACTTTTAGGACAAATTTGATAGACTTAGGCTCTGTTCTTTCGGGCTAATCTGAACGGTTGAACAGCTGGATGACTAAAATGACTGATTTTGAGAGCTTCTCAAAGTAGTCTTGAGATTCGGATCCATTTCGTTTGACTTGTTTTTTCAAGCGTTAGGACCACCTTCGAGACAACAACAAAAAAAAACAGATTGAAAAAACCCAAAGCATATGTATTTTTAAAACGTAGATAAGTTGTTTAGCCGTTAAGCTTACTTTGAAATGACCACGCTTGCTGAAATGACGAGTCAAATACTATTTTTTTTTATGTTCTTATGTTCTGGAATGCTATGCTTGACGAAATGGCCGGTCCAACGCTATACTTGCTATGTTTTTATGTGAATGAGGGTTTAGGGTTTATACTCCGAAATGACTATGCTAACTGAAATGACTGGTTAAATTTTGCTTTGTTCTTACATTCAAATGCTCTGAAATGCTATGCTTACTGAAAATGGCTGGTCAAATGCTATGCTTACTATGTTCTTTGTTAATGATTGGTCAAATGTTATGTTTGTGATGTTCTTATACTCTGAAATAATACTACTAGAGAAACAACGTTTAATATCGGTCCATCAGTATCAGTTGAACATGAATCGGTACTGATAGTGGCATCAGTACCGGTTTGTGACTCTAAGATATTAGTACCAGTTGGGCCCTCACATTAGTACTTGTTCGTGATATCAATCGGTACTAATGAGTCCTTTGGCAGGTGGGTACAGGCCAGATGGCATGGGCACCCAATCGGTACTTATGCCTCGTTTCAAAAGCGTTCAAAAGGAATGCATATCCTAGTCATATCAATACGCGTGGGTGGGTGGGTTGGATAGAAGTGTGAGTTGGGAGTCACGAGGTCTCAGAAGGTTACAGGTTTGAGTCACGGTTCTCCCATTTACCAGCGGCCGGAGTACTTTTAAATATTTAGGAATTATGTATTATGTGTACTACTTCGTGGTATCAATTCAATGAACTGGCAGGGACAATAATTATCGATTTTATTTGTAGTTGGTAAGATAATCTTGCATTATTACTGTCTGGTTAGGAACAAGTACTAAAACTGGTTCTGACCCGACAGTGACGGGGTGTTATGTGCAGTGTCAATTTCAAGAGGGCGTGATGCATGTTTGAAGCAGATCGCAACAACAAGACAAATGTAGAGTCCTCACATGTTTGACTTGCTGAAGAAATATGGCATCTCTGACTGGGTCGTTGCAACTATTTGCAAGTCTACCATGCAGCTTTCTCAAGTGTCAGCATGCCACATAGTCGGAGCTAGCCTACGAACAGTTAAGCCTAACAATCCAAGCAAGCAACCAGGAGAGAACGAGGATATGGGGATGCCAAGAACCTCACCGTGCAAATTAACCGAAGCATTACTGCTACACTCCCATGAATTAGTATGAGTTGGTCATTAACTACAAGAAATAGCACTGTAAATTTGGTGTGCGTTGATGCTAGCTTAGCAGCTCCTTGCACTACGCAGGAAGGATGAGCTGCTCGTGATCTCCCGCAACGGCTTGTCGGTGAAGCGAATGAGGTTGTAGGCCCACGCGCCGGCGACCGCCCCGGCGACCGGGCCGGCGACGTACACCCAGATGCCGGTGTAGCGGCCGACGACGATCGCCGGGCCGATGGTCCTCGCCGGGTTCATGGACCCTCCTGATATAGGCCTGCACATCAAATCCATTCATTTTTCAAAAAGTGCTTATATGTCCCACCTTTTTAAACATAAACTAGGGAAAAAATTGATCCAAGATTTGTCTTGAAGAGTCTTAGAGGTGGCGTGCTCATGCAAATTAAAATGTCGGGTAAAAAAAAAGAATGGAGGTAGTAGTTATATTGAGTTATATATACCCTGCAAAGAGCACACATAGTAGGACGGTAGCTCCAACCGCAAGCCCGGCGAGCTCACCAATCTACAAGAGAGGAAAACAACAAAGGTGATTAATCTATTATATAATTAATTAAAACAGGATCTAACGGAACATCCACCTTAATCCTAACATCTTAAAAATTATAATAATAATTGAAAAAAAAAGCGTAATAACTTCGTATAGCATACATTATACGAAGTTATACGACAGCAAGATATAGAAGGCTAAAGCTGAACATAAGTGTCATCTGGCCACACAAACACAAAGGACACCGATTTTAAGTGAATTGCATACATACTATATTAAGTCGCTGTAAAGCGTAAATGCCAAGTCAGAATTTGTAAGGATGCTAGTATTATAAGGTGTGAATTGCCTCAAATATACCATTACAAATCCTTTACAACCTTATTTGAGAAAAAACATCCACCTTCTTTTTCCTCCCCTTCTCCTTCCTCCAACCTCCCATCAACACTTCTCCGACGAACACCCTACGTATCGTGTGGGCTGTCCCCGGCCTCCTTTGCCCACGATATCACGCCTAGCCCAAGCAGCTCCGCTTGTGTGTTAAGGAGCTCCACCACCCACACCTCTTCTATCTTGGCAGAGGGACCTGAGCTAGGGTTGGTAACTCACTAACTCTGTAGCTTGTGTCGAAGGCGAAGGGCTAGGCTGAAGCTTAGGTCAGAAGTAGAGGGCCAGACTGGAGCCAGGATCGGTGACGGTTGGGGCCGAAGGGAGACAAAGGAGGAGGGGGGTCGACCTGGAGTTGTAGGAAGAGGGTTGGCTAGAGTTCATGGGAGGCGAAGGAAAGGAGATGAGGAAGGAGAAAGAAGACAATAGTCGATTGGATATAAATTTAAAGAGGATCAAGGAACGAGAAAGTCCATAGTGTTATTTTTTAGGCTATTCATACTTTATAATGTCATCCTTATGAATACCAGATTTATATGGTATTTCTATTGCTTGCAATTTATCTTTTAACTCTCTATTGGTTACCTCAATTTCAAACATGTATATTACATATCTAATTACTTGTGGTGACTAAAGTTGACATCACTAGCTATCACAATTCAGAAAGAGTGCGATGCATGTGGCCGTGTAGAAATCCTCTTCAGTGCAATTCCAACTTCCAACGACGCCCCATGTCTCGAGAGCGACTAGCAAATTGTTGGGGTTGAAAAAAATGGAGCAATGCCTAGGAGGCTAGGATAATGACTCGTCTGATCCAAGTCTTGAAGCCAATGAGAAGGTCGAGTGCCTCGGTTTCATACGTAGTTTTAGTCCCGACTAATAAGCAGGAAATTGCGCTTATCAAATGTCACACATGTATTTTCTTAAAGTAATAGGGCCTATTTTTTTGAGAGAAGAAGGAGGACAGTCACCAAATTAGAATCGCAAATACAGATTGATCATCAAAGTGGAATCTTAGAATAATAAAATTCGTAAATATAAATTCAACACCTGCAAATACATGAGCTACCTTTTCTAGAGAGAGAGAAGGCAAACACGGAGTGCACATACATGTGCGCGTCAATGCATGGCCCATGCGACGACTCCTGCGCACTAATTAAGGACCTATCTCATTCAATATTTTTTTAAAAGAAAACAATTGGAGACATCCAATCCAAAAAAAAATAAAATCGTCAAGAGCTTGTTGGTGTGTAGGATTGCCCCAAAATAATTTTAAAGGTTTAAATTTTTATCTAAATTTTAGAGAATTTCTAGCATGAGTTCTAGCAACTTTTCATTTCTTTAAGAATTCTAATTCACTGACACGGGGAAGCCTGTCTATAATCGTTACCGGGGTATTCAAACATTGCCGCAAACTGCAAACTAGGGATGCAAAGGGCCGATCCAAGGATACCCTTTGGTGCTCTCTAGTTTATTTGTTTATATAGAAAATTTAAAAGTTGGGCTAGAAATTGAGTTTTTAGTTCATTTCAAATGTATTAGGGTATCCCTAGGGCCGGCTCTTTTGTATCCCTACCACAAACCTCCAAAGGCATTGTTTACCATCACTTTTCAACGTTTCATTTTTTGCCACTATCATTAATTTAAGCCTTTTAACTGTTAATTTTACTATTAAATGACCCTTTCGCCCCTAGTATGACTTATAGTAAATAAATTAAAAAATTATGGAAAGTTTATAACAGATGGAAAATTATTAGAATTTAGAAAACAAGAAGATCTAAGTATGAAATAAAATCAAGGTTTTGGATAATTTATTTATTTTTAAAATCCTATTAATAGATTTATGTTAAACAAATGAATTACACAAAACCTTTCGACTTCACTCCGTACTTATTTTTCTTGTTTAAAAGAAATTTTGAAAAAATCTCTCATTTTTCAGAACTCTACAAATATCTGAATTTATTTGTTACTAGCCTGTAACCATGGGCGGGAAAAATATTTAATGGTCAAAATGACGATCAATGGGACAAAACTGATGACAGCAGTAAAAAAATGAAACATTAGGAGTGTTGCGAAATTTAAAATTCCAATTATATAGTGACAAATGTGGTATCGCACAGCTTTCTAGTGTGATAAACTAAAGTTTCCCTTGGTATGGTACTATTTGGCATTAATATTTCAGTTATGTTGGAATAGAAAAAAGGATTAAGTTCACTCGTGCCATTGCAGGATATCTGTTTCTCATAAATACATTTTTCAACTTGATTTGCCACTCATGCTGTTACAAACAAACTTTGTTTCACCAAATGACATTATCCTCACGGAAAGATACAATTGCCCCAATCTCTGCTTCTTCCTCCCCTTCTCTTCCTCCTCATCCGACGAGCAGCAGTGGTGGCAGTGCGAGGGAGCAGCAGCGGTGCTCGACATGCGGCAGTGGCGGTGCGCGGAGAGCAGCAACGGCAAGTGAGCAGCGGCGGTGGCAGCGTACGGGAGCGGCGGCAGCAACGGTGCATGGAGAGCAGCTACCGTGAGTGACAGCAGACACGCGGCGGCAGAGAAACGCGGTGAGGAGTGGTGGGAAGCGACGACGGCGACTCATGGTCTCGCGAGCGGCGGCGGCACGCAGCGGCGATGAAAAGCAAAGCAGCGGCGACGAGCGACAGCGGCCACGGCATGCGGGCGGCCGGTTGTAGTGACGAAGAGAGGAAAGGAGAGGAGGAAGATGACTTAGGGGCATTTGACTATAATTTTGAATGGGTCAAATGCCCCTAGAAGTCCATAATGGCATGTTTGGAAAGTAAAATGTCGAGTAATGGCAGAGGTGCAAATAGTGATTAAAAAATAGCATTAATGAGAAAGGTAAAAATGTTAAAATACCATTATAAAATTTCCACCTTGCCAAAATACCACTGATGTGTGTATGACGTGTGGGATCCAATGTGTGTATGATATGTGGGAATAGTGGTATTTTGGCAAAGTGAATTCTTCTATAATGGTATGAGGGCAATTTCCCCTTCGTCTTATTCAAAAATTTAGTTCAAATATGCGTAAATATAAATCATGCTTAAAATACCTTTATTGGTAAAACAAATCACAATAAAATAAATAAAAACTTATATAGTTTTTTTTAATAAGACAAATGGTCAAAGCCATGTCTAAAAGTAAACAGCGACTTGTTTTTATGACCGGAGGGAATACCATCTAAGATTGAATTTTGTTTGGTGCGGTCTTTGGAGTAACCGCAGTTAATGAGTTGGATACTTGGATGAACGGGGGCAGCTCACTTACGGCTCTGTTGTCCGTGGCGACTCCGGAGACGACGAACATGAGGTAGAAGGTGATGATGAACTCGATCGCCAGCGACTGCACGTCCGACCCCACCGGCACCGTCCCGAAGAAGTGCTCCCGCGCGCCCCCGAACAGCAGCCGCAGCGTCAGGCTCGCCGCCGCCGACCCCACCACCTGCGCCGCCGCGTACGCCGGCACCTGCACAACACAAGCACCATCCCGCCGCCGCCGTCAACGAAAGAAGAGGGGAGCTGAGCCGGTCGAGCGTACACACGCTCTCTGCGCGTCACCTGCTTCCACGGGAACCGGCCGCAGGTGGCGAAGGCGATGGTGACGGCGGGGTTGAGGTGCGCGCCGGAGATGTGGCCGACGGAGTAGACCATCACCATGACGGCGAGGCCCCAGGTGATGCAGACGCCCGGGAACGTCACCGTGCCCCCCGTCCGCAGGTTCACCGCCACCGCCGCGCAGCCGGCGAAGATGAGCATGTACGTCCCGAACACCTCCGCGAGCAGCTGGCGCAAATGATCCACCATGAGCAGAAAGAAATGTCACGTTCAGAATTCAGATTATTCACTCTCTCGCTTGCTTGTCCCATTTGCCTACGCATCCCTACTTTAATTACTCGCTAAATGTCTAATTACGAGAGAGAGAGAATTCAGGATTTGCCGCTACAAAGATGTGCATATTACGTTTTCCCACTCATTGTGTGAGTGACATATGGTCGAAAATCCTGGATTACACATGTCTGGAACTGGAAGTGGCACATGATGGACGACTTAGATGATCTTCAATGGCAGCTTAGCCGCACCATTACATTATAATTCTGGATTTGGCACTAACAAACACACTCATGTGCCTCGCAGATGGAAGCACATGGAAATTTCTCATCTTGTTCTTTCCTCTGTCCGTACTCTCTGCAGCGAGCTACAGTGTCTGAACTCTGAACTCGATACTGTTCTACCGCAATCATCGGCTCTCCATGGATTGGGGTTTGGAAAACTCACTAGACATGCAAGGATGAATTTGCAGGAGGCTTGATTGATATGCATATGATTAAAGCTCGAAACGAAAGCTTGGACATACCTTCTGCCCGAATTGGACAGAGAACATGGGATGATGGCGGGTGGTGCTGCTGCTTCCATCCTGCTCTGAATTCTCACACCTTGCCTGGTTTCCTCCTCCTCTGCCTTCTTCCAGAGCTCCATTTGCTCCAGCCTCCCCTCCCGCCATCTCTCTCTCTCTCTCTCTCTCTCTCTCTCTCTCTCTCTCCTCTTCTCCTCTCCTCTCTCTCGCTCGCTCGCTCGCTCTATCGCTATGCTATGCTATGCTATATGATTTGATCAAGCTTGCGCTGCTGTTTGACTAGTTTGGTCCAACTATCATGGGGTTCAAACTCCAGCTAAGTAGCAAAATTATCTTGCTCGGCTTCTTGGTTTGACCACCGTCATCTCCACGGATATAAGGTGTGCAAAGACTTATTTTTAGATGGGGCAGGGCAAAGACTGGTCTACTTGCAAACTGTCTTTGAGGCTTCAGGTCCCAGCATTCAAGCCCGAAAATGCTGCCGGTTTCCCAACTCAGTGTGACATGTGTCACTGACACGCGGGCCCTCTAGACGGCAAAAAAAACTGTTGCTGGAGCTAATTTACCTGTCAAGGGGTATGCATGCTTCTTAAGTTAATATCTAGAAACAATGTTTGGATGCATAGAAGCATTGATTCTTGTCGGTAACAAATATGCTGTTCGGTTTTAGTTTTAGTTTTAGCTTTTAGTTCTTGTCTTTGGATGGTGAAAGTGATTTTTGGGGAAAAAGCCGGCAGGAAACTGCTTTACGCTGGTAGTTGTTTGTTCAAACTCATTTATTTTTGAACGCGAAGGCTGAACCAACCATAATTTAATCTGTTGTTTTTCCCAGAGTATTTACCAACATTTGAGATCTTTGAATCTTTCTGTATAACCACTGTTTGAGATTGAAAAGTCAAATGCCAATTAGCCTAAAGCAACTGCAGAACCATTATTTGTGTCACGTTTATCATCATGTGTGCCTCTCTGCGGCATCGACCTGTACGTTTCGATAAGATCATCTTTACCAGTGGCTTGACAAATTGGTCTATAAAGTAGCTTAGCTCCGTGTACGCCTTACCAGGATGGTCACGGCATTCGGGATGCTCCAAACTTCATGGGGGAAAGGAAGAAGGTTTTCTCCTCTGACCTGTCTGTTCTGATATATGCCATCAAGCTCAAGTACTACACTGCAACCTGTAGTGTTCAGATACAAGAAACAGATTCTACCCCAAATACATTTCATCGTCATCCTTGTCTTCTTCGTTGTTGGGTGCAAAGGATTGTGCTGCTGTCGCTGATCCTGTTTTGATCTGAGCAATGATGGAACAAGGGTTTGGAGTGCACGGAATGGTGATAGAGTGGTATACGATATAGTTTTCGGCCGGAAATGCTTCTCACTGGTCGCTTTCGCTGTTTTTTTTTTATGAAAGCTGGTCTCTTTCAGATCGATTGATATTGCAAGAATTCTACAGATTGTGGAGCTAAGCTCAGATATTTGACATTCTACGCAATTGCGATTCTTTCGCAATGCATGCCACACGTACAGAATAGTAGAAAGAAGAGGAGAGAGTGATTCTGCTTTGCTCATTGGGGTTTTTGGCTTGCTGTCAAGGAGATTGGTGTGGCGTGGCCGGATTACGCAGTGCGCATGAATGCATGATCTGTGCAATTTGACCAGGTGGGATCAACTTCTTAGTCCCTTGGACCATGCACACAACGAACCAAACTTGATGATGTGCTTTTTATCTTTCATAACTCAAGAACGAATATAAAAACTCAAAAATCAGTAAAGCTACTGGACAACACTGCTCTGATACCAGTTTGTATGACCGAGCCATACAATCCTTGGGGGGGATTTAAATAGTATCCACAAAAATTTAGGGCACTTCCACCAAAACCCCCTCATAAGCAATTGTCCAATGTCCGACACATATTGGACGTGTTGAGGAACCACATGTTGGGCTTTTGCTGTTTTGGGCCTTGGCCCATTCGGAGAATAAGAGAGAGGGAGAGGGTAGCTGCTGCCCTAGTCAGAAAGCGAGCATCAGCAGCTCGTGCTGCTAGCGGCTGCGGCTATGGCCGTTCCGAGCTTGGTGGAGGCGCGCGGCGCGTGCGTTGTGGGGTTGGTCGTCCGGCTTCCCCGCGCAGTTCGTTACTCCTCCGTGGCTTCCCCGCGCGGTTCGTTGCTCCTCCGTGCTTATCCTCTCTCTATTTTGCCGGTTGCCTACTCGGGTTTGCTTATGTGCTTGCACGAGCTCATTTTTTCTCCTCTTTCTATGTGCACTCCACTGGTCTTCCTCTCCCGTCGGTTTCCCTGCCGGTAGTGGTCTTCGTGGTGGTGGTGCTGCCCCTCTCTGACTCGGGTACTCGATGGCCATGGGTTTGGGCACCGAGTCAATGTGTTGTTCTTCCTCTGTTCCTCGGGCCTATTCCTCGGTTCCATCCGTGGTGGAGGTGACGGCATCGTATCTCCGAATCACTCGTCGGTAGTTGCACGTGTAGTATGACGATCTGATTTCTGGGACAACGACCTAGTCATGCTTTGCCTCTGCTGTGTCGGCTCGAATCCGACGCTACGTAAGAATTTCGTTGCCTTCTCTATTTATTTTGGTACAGTGGGCTGATTGAGAACGTTTTGAGAACCTAGCCTTCATGCTAGGGGCTATCATCTTAATCTGGGAACACTCACTTGTCCCTCTTATTGTTGCTCTGTGAAGATAATATGATTGAGGCTATATGTATATAATTTGTTGATTATATCTTGTGGTAGATTCAATTAATAGCTGCACTGTTTAATGATTTATTTTGTATCCATCCCAATACGTGCCATGATCTGTTGATGTTTAGTCTCTGGATACTTGTTACCTTGATCTGTTCTTGGTGTCTTCGGCTGTACTTGTATGTTGTTTAGATTGCTCTTAGTAATCTGATTATTAATTTTGATACATTTACTTAGCACTTTGGTGCTGTTCGGTTGGTTCAGATTGCCTTGGTTTTTGTCTAGTGGCTATTGACTTGAGTACTCGTAGATCAGCAGATCTGTTTGGCTAAATTAGGATGTTCTGAACTTAATTCTTTGATAAAACAGTGCAGAAATAATTGTCTAATTCTTGATATTGATCTCAGATTATATTTGCCTGTGAAATCATTGAGTACGATAACTAGAAGGACTCTTTTTCAGCAACCAGTTATCGGTGAAATCTGAGAGCAAATATGTTTAATCAAACCTGAGCACTATGCTGGTTTATTTTATTTCCTTTTTGAGTGCCATGTTTTGTGAAGTTTGATCATGAATTCATATGTTTTAAATCAAGGAATCATGATTACTACTCCCTCCGTTCTAAATTATAGGTCGTTTGACTTTTTTGACACGTACTTTGACCATTCGTCTTATTCAAAAAAATTTATAATTATAATTTATTTTTGTTATGATTTAGTCTATCATGAAAGGTACTTTAATAATGACATGAGTTTTTTTCATATTTTCACTAATTATTTGAATAAGACGAGTGGTCAAAGTACGTGTTAAAAAAGTCAAACGACCTATAATTAGGAACGGAGGGAGTACTATTCTAATGGCATTAGTGGTATGTTGGTTTAATTTGGTTTATATCTGTGTTCGGTTGTCCTATATTACACCTAATTATTGTTTGCCATATTCCAACACCGCATAGACATAGCCACAAACTCTTTGGTGTGTGCAAGGAAAAAGCAACTTACAATCATGATCATGGTGGAAATAAAGATAAAATGATTCTAGGATGATGTACCATGACTCAGCATGAATGTTGACCCCTAACACCACCTAAAACAAGCCTAAATACCGGTTCAAAATAACCAAGAAATTCCTGACAAAGAAAAAATCTCAGATTTAGAAAAGAATCGTCACCAAACCAAAAAAACACAAACTTTTTTTGATATTTACGTCAAGATATGCCAAACGGAAGCAAAAATATCAAAACTTAGCGCTAACAGGAAGTAGGATGAGAACGAAAACTTGAGCGCCAATCAGATCGGATATTTTTGGCAACTGGGTCCAATCGGGTCCGGATTTTTTTCTACCAGATCCGGGTCTAGATGTTTCAACCCAAGTCTAGATCCAAGCATAGAACCGAATTTTGTAAATTTCAGCCCACTCCAGCCTGACTAGGCATTAGCCTAGCCTAGCCCGCGAAGCATCAGCCTTTGTTTATTTGGATTACAAACAAACAAAGGAGTGTTAATAAACTATATTCTAACAAATTTATTCCTATATTATTCCTTTAACAATATATAAACTCAATTAATTTGTACAAATTATATCAATTTGATTATCAAATCAATCATCCGTGAGCTAAGAGTTTGAATGTTCTAGATCAATATTTGTAACCATATTCGTTCTAGTCCGTATCGTATCCCAAACTATTTGATTTGTATCTGTATTGAATACTATCTGTATGTAGATTCGGATTTGAAAAATAATACATAGTTGATATAGTTTTGCCCATATCCGATCCAAATCCGAGACATTTTCATCCCTAACAAGGATCATGAATCGCGCACAGGAACACGAACAAAAGCATGGACAATATGATGAACTTTTGGTGGATTCTATTGCATTGGTTTGAGGGTATTACAAAGGCACACCAAAGTGGGTAAAACACTTCCAAGTGCACCACAAACACACCCCAGACTCGGCATCTCGTGAGAAATTGAGACTACCCTAGAATCACTCCTAGATGGCTGAGATTTGATCATACACACAACCCAACACCTTGGCATACTCTCCACATATCTGATACACGTGGCCACACCGGGTCCACACACTCCGGATGCAGCTGGTTTGAGTTAACCACAAAGTTTTCGGCGCACCCAGATGACCGCAAAGCCTCGGTTCCTCAAGCCGGTTCAGATCTATCATCTATGTCCTCCTTGTTGTCTCCAAGTTCGAGTATGATCTTCCCTCGTGACTTTCTTACTGCTGTGGACCCCGATCCTTCATTTCGTGTCCCGACACGTCACTAACCATGGTCCATCAAAACATGTACCATAAGAATTAGTCCATCAAAAAACCCACACTTACCTTATCCCTACAAGTTACTCTACTTACATCATTAGATACTCATTAGGTACATGCAAAATCAAAGTGTTTACAAAAATTCCACAAGAATGCTCACTTGCACTCACTTCCCATTATAGCAGAAAACTATAATTTTATTTTTAGTTTTGTAGCACATATGAAAAAAGTTTTCAACATTAAAAATGTGTCTTGAAAGTCTACAATTTTTTTTATACAGTACTTGATTTTTTGACCATGGGAACAACATAAAAAATGCGAAAAAAATGGACACTGCGCTGGAGGGACCGAACGGGCTAGCCGGCCGGCCTAATCGGCTGGGACAAACAGCAAATAACCCATTTGGGCTGTCCGAGCCGAATTCGGTCCACACGGTTCGTCCTAACTGTCCGAGAGGACTAGAAAACTCCTATGACGAACGGAGCCATAACCCATTGGATATGCCTGAAAGGGACTCGCAAGCACCAGCTTGGAGCTCCAAATCGTCCAAAAGCCCAGCCAACGCCACAACCTCTTCAACAAAAAATTCTCACATATTTTAATTTCCAAATTCAAACCAAAGACAAACTCATAAACCAACATGAAAGTTGTCCAATACTCATCACATGCTCTCTTGATCTCCCCTTTGATTAATATAAATATTGACAACAAGACGAATTTTGCAGACTTCGGTGAGTTTTGAGTGTAGAAAAAGCAAATATGCGAACAAACTATGAAGAAAATCATGACAAATGTGAAAATGAATGTGGGACCCAGGAATACAACCGTCCAAGATTTCAGTTGTATTACAAAATAGTACAAACTTGCCAAACTTTATTGCACAATGGGGTAGTTTTACAACTAAACTTTATACTCCCTCCGTTCCAAATTGTAGATCACTGTTGACTTTTGGACACGCCTTTTGACCATTCGTCTTATTCAAAAAATTAGTGCAAACATGCAAAAAAAGTCATTCTTAAAGTATGTCCAATGATAAAACAAATCACAACAAAATAAATAATATTTACATATATTTTTTGAATAAGACGAATGGTCAAATAGAATATCTAAAAGTCAACAATGAACTACAATTTAGAACGGAGGGAGTAATTTACAATACACTTCCATAATACAACCTCTACGCTATAGGCGAGGCTTGAGCGTAAAGTATAACCTAGAAATCTATGCCGAATTCTTCCATGTCTTGATGAGAAAAATCATCTGCAGTAAAGACATGGCCTACCCATGGGATGGGTAGCCCACATAAAAGGGGTAAGCCTGCCAAAACCGCCGTCCACTACCACCGAGCCCGCCACGCGTCCAACTCCCCTTGGACCGCTTCCGCTCGCACACCTTGGAAACCTTGACGCCCAACAATCCTTGTCCATGTGCCTAGACCGATTCCTATCAATCCCGCGCGTCCCTTGACCACCTGGACCATGGATCCATCCACGTCCTCGATCCCATCACCGACGTTGATTCACTCCGAGTCACCTGCACACCAATAGACAAGCACGCATACCGGACCTAAGTTTCTGTCAACTTGATCTACATTAGTCCCAAAACTCTATGTAAATTAGTTCACATGATATCCAAACGTTTGGTTCAAACACATATCGGACTATCCGATATAATGAAACATCGGACTAAATGATATTTTTTAGATAGAGGACTCCAAATCGAACTCAACATCGAACTATCCGATAAAAACAAAGGACTTTCCGATAATTTCTAGACAGAGGACCCTAAATCGGACCTAACATCTGACAATCCGACCAACATTGGACTATCCGATATCCAACATCGAAATATCCGATATTTTTCGGACAGCGACGGTATTTTGTAGTTTTGGTGATCTTCCCGTGCTAGAAAAAACAAGTGTTATATACAAAAGTTGTAGAGAATTTCATTGCGCATCTTTTCCGTGGTGTGACATTTTTGATTTGAGCAAAGGAAACAAACATAAAAATTCATTCACACTTCAAGGTCCTTATAAATTCACACTCAAACATCTATTCAATCAAAAACCATTTCAAATACTCATCACACATAAAATATGACCAAAATGGTCTCTCAAATGTTCTCTAAATCACAACTTTAGCAACCCACCCTTCGTTCCATCTATGCAACGTGTTCCTCGCGAAGACAACAAACACCTTCGATGCTATCTTTCACCATAACCATGTCCTCAACAACAAATACCTTATTTATCCGTAATCATATTTTAGCTCGATTGTGCAACACGTGTTTCCTATATAGTAAATGAGACTTTGCCATTAATATGACTAGACAATCTTACCTAGGGTTTTCTAATTGGGAGATAACCATATTACTACATAAATCATAAGTATTTTTTAAAATGCATCAGATAAAATTAATTAAATAGGAAGTAAATAATAAATTAATATTATGGAATAGGAAACCTACCAATTTTAGCTAGATCTTTGAATTCTTGGTTATATTCCATGTGTTCCTGCTCGGCTGGTCCGGAGATAAACAACTCGTCCTCTACGCTTTGCAAATATGGCAAAAAGAAGAAGAGCCAATAAATATTCAAATAAAGATTTAAATGAAAAAGCATGGAGCATTAATGTAACATCCCAATTTTGGGGCTAATTCAAAATAAGCTTGAATATTCAAAATTCAGTTGAATTTGCGCTGACATGTGGGCCCATTCTCTCTTTCTCTTCCCTGCCCGGCCGCACTGCCCTGCTGCTCCGCGCCTTCTGCTCTGCCGTGCCACGCCGCACGCCGCATCTGCCCGGCCGCACCGTTCGCTCCATCATCACCAAGCCGCGCCAAGCTCTGTGGCGTCGCGCCGCGCCGCTCGCTCTCCCGCGCCGTCGTGTGCGCCTTCGGGCCAGCCGTCTTGCCCCGAGCCTATAAGACCCATGGCTGCCCCGCCAGCCCCGTCTTTCCCATTTTCCCTAAATCTTCCCCGTGCCGTCGCCGAGGAAATCCCATCGATTGCGTGAGCGTGGATTCAATTCTTTCCGCCCAAAGCTTCTTGAAACCCTCCCTAAGCCTTCCCCTCTTTCAATTTCAGCGGAGGCGCCCGGAGCCGTCGTGCCGCCTTCGCCCCTGTTTCGGCCGCCGTCGCGCTCTCCGCCGCCAGCCGCCTCCGAGCCCGTCCACCTTCGGCGCAACCCGTGGTGAGCACGCCCATGACCCCCTCTTGCTCGCCGTCCATGGTCGTAGGCTGTAGACCCGTAGTATAGGAAAGCCGCTCCGGCGAGCCCTTGGCTCCATCGCCACCATTGCGCTGCCGCGTCCAGACCTCTCCGGCCTCGCCATGTGCGTAGGGTTGGTAGAATCCGTAGACGTCGGAGCGTGAACGCTCTTGGCTTGGAGGTGACCGTAGCGCCGCCGTGTCGTCTACCGTCGCCGCCGGCCACGTCAACGGTCCGAGGAAGACAAAGGCCCCCAGCCGTTGATATCGCGCTAAGATGAATATTCGTGCAGGGCACTGTGTCTTTGTCAGGTGGGTCCTGGTCCCACTGGACAGATTAAGTGCAGGCGCCTCAGGTTATAGGCGCTTCCCCCTAGCGCTGGCGTCACACGAAAATCTGCCTTCGACGTATCCGCCGTGGCTGGCGCGGTGTGCGCGAGTGCGTGGGCCGCGGGCCAAAAGTGTCAACTGGGCCAGCTTGTTGGTTGGTTCGGCCCATGCGAAATAACCATTTTCCAGCGAATTTGTTAGTTAATTAATTCCAAAAATTGATATAGTTTTATCTAAAATAGTTAGAGGCTCCCAAAAATTCTAGAAAACTTTAGATAAATAGTTTAGGCCATTACTAATTTTATAAAATTCTAAAAACCACCTCTGTAAAGAATAATGACACTGTTTCAATAAATGAGTGGATTTCCTATTAAAAAATGGTTATATATTTATGTGTGTGTATATATAGTGACTTTGGTTAGGTTAAATAATGAATCTGGCCCTAAAAATTCATTAAGAAAATAAAATGGGTAGATAAATGCACTAATAGTTATAGAACATTAAAAAAATGACATGCTTGTCCAAGGTATTTATTAAAGTAAATTAATTGCTAAAAACAACAAATGATTAGTAAACCCTTATTAGTTGGAATAGGAGCTAATTTAGATAATGCACTAATATAACCTAAACTTGGGGTTATATCCTAAATTTAGGAAAACATAGAAAATGCTAACACCGATAAATCTTAGCCTCATATAATGGTCGTATTTCGTTGTACCGTCATCGTATGTCGCTTTAAAACCCTAATTACCCAAGTAAGACCGTATCCTACGAAATCGTATTTTGGGGGTGTAGCTAGACTACTATGTAATGTAATAATATTTATTTATACACTTGGACATGCATGGCATATCATACGGTATTTTGCTTTGTTGCCCGATCTTATAATAGTGTCGAAGGTAAAACCTAGGGCACGTGCATACATCATGGTTTCTGCTTGCATTAGTAAGTAATTATTGGATTGTATGTGTGCTTAGACGTAGGCGATCCCGAAGAGAGGTTTGGTGACGCTGAGGAGGACCATCCACCTAAGCAAGGCGAGTTAACACTTACTCTTATAGATGCTTTCCCGTATTAGGAAAGGATAGCAACTTTCCCTAGTGCGGGTTAACATCATTATATTTATTGTCCATTACCTAGTTTCCCAAACTAAATTGTTTAATATTCAAAATGAATGCTTAATTACCTGCCTAGTTGTTAATCATGTAATACTCATACATGCCTGCCTTTGAAATATTTAGCCGTTATGACTGCCTTGACTGTCATTAACCTTGTTAACCTAAGATTGTTTTGGGTAACAACTTTAACCCTATTCAATGGGTAAAATCCACTTAGACTTGCCTAGGATTAAACAAATCTTCTGACAATTAGCCACGGAACGGTGAACCGATATTCATCGGTCATTCATTTATTTTCATTCAAATATGTTATGACATGTGACAGTTAGGGTTGGTAGATGCATGATGGGCTGTATGCAGTGTTATCCTAAACGCGAAACGCTAGACGGTCGGTGACCCACAGTTTAGCGTTTAGACGGTTTAGACGATAAATTAAACGGTTTAAACGGTTTGCACTGTAGCATTGAATATACATACAAATATCATAATTTCATACTACATTTTTCTTCAATATGATTTGAGGAGTGCATAGAGTTGCACAATTTGGCATAAGCAATTAATATAGACACAATGTCTACCGAGTAGATAGTAAACAAAGTTCTTCGTTCTCACATAGTCATATCAGTAAACGTTATTACACAATATGAATTCATTAGACAAATGATAGTCACATTTTTATTTCCGAGACGACTGTTTAAACGTGCAAACAGTGGTTTAAACGCGTTTACCTCACGTTTAATTGGTGTGTTTAAACCGTTTTTTGACTGCGTTGACCGTTTAAACGTCGTTTCATTTAATTTGGAGTTTAGGCCCTAAACTACACGCATACCCGCAGTTTAGCGTTTAGACGAGTGTAGACGACGGTTTAAACGTGTTTAGGCGAACACTGGCTGTATGTGGTTGTGGGTATGGTTATGTGGGCTGTCGGTTTGGTTTGGTCGGTTGGTCGGGATAGACCAGATGGATTAATGTCTGGGATAAAAGAAGTGGAGATTAGATGATGGGAAGGTTGCCCCTAGATGACATTCTGAGGGATGGTTAAGGCAGGAGGTGCCAGGTGCTGGGTTTAGCCAGGGCTTACCCAGGAGGAGCGCGAATGAACACGCGTAGCGGGGAGATCGCAGCCATTAGAGGGATGGTTCCAATACAACGCGTGGCCATCGCGCGGAGTACGGGTTTTGGATCGCCAGCTGTGAGCGCTTTGCGGAGGCCCTCTAGGACCATTCTCGATAGGGACCGGCATGAGTCATCACCGATGGCGATAAAGGCTACACTTCCCCATGATGACGCTCGGCTAGCGCTGGCTAGCAACCCCTAGGCTGAGGCGGGCAGTCTATGGCAAGTGTGATCCACAACAGGATTGCCAAGTCCTGGAAGGATGGCGAAACTAGGGAATGCTGGGGCAACAAGAAGTTTGGCGTGGTGAAGTACAGAGTCGAGTGCATGATGTGGTCGAGGTTTGGTCTGTTGAGGATTGGTCGGGAAGGTCGGTTGATTAGTTGGGCTTGGGATGCATTACTAAGATGTTAAACCTTTGATTTATATAAACAGTCAACTACTATCTGATGCTAGATAGGATAATTTCAAAAATATTTAAAATCTGGCTTTAACGCAAATAAAATAACCCTTTCCTTCAAATAAGCCTTTTATACACTAAGTGCATTAAGGGAAGTGTTAACTAGCCAGCGTTTAGATGACGCTGACCTCAACTACTTGTACTCTTTTAGACGATGGGATCGAGGTGGATCTTTATGAGTGCCACGAAGAGGATGGACATGACTTCGATGGGCCTGACTAGTCTTAGGGGATGCTCCAGTCGCTTGTCTGACACCTAGCCGATATGATATTCTTTTGGATACATATTTTGGGATAGCTGCAAAATCTGAACAATGTTTTGTAATTTAAGGCTGGTACTGTTGCCTTACTAAATCCGCCTAAGGGCGTAACTTCGTATGTAATATTCAGGGATTCTAATTAATCGATGTATGCTTGTATCGGCTACGTAATCTTCCGCACTAGTGGACCGATCCAGGGACTAGTGCATGGGATTCCGACTCTTAAGGTAAGTTAATATTGAGGGTTGACAATGAATGCATGAAAAATTATTTGAAAGGAGAATTTTAGGATAAGCAGTTAGGGCTAATTAGGTTGGTGATGCACCGTACGATTTTGAATATTTTCAAAAATTCCTTATTTAGAGAAGGGTACAAAGGGTGATTTGAGCGTAGCTTTGGCAGTTCTACGTATAGAAGAAAATATTTGCTTGTCATTGTGACAATTTTTGTGTGGATCAACATTTTCCAGAGACCAGTGTTGACGACATTTTCAATGCCAGAGTTCCGATATGAAAAGATGTTAGATATCGGGTGAAAACATCCTAAATATGTTTTTAATAAAAAGATGTTAGATATCGGGTGAAAACATCCTAAATATGTTTTTAAGAATTTTTCTGTGCTGATATAATTTTTAATGGATTTTTGAGATATTTGGAAATTTGTTTCTGAATAAAAAAGCATTTTCTTATGTGAAACGTAAGGTAAAGGATTTATTTATTACTTAATATGAGATTTTATTTTTGGGAGCTACTAGGGGACGGGATCCCGTCCCACCCGCCCCCCGACGGGATCACTCCCCCTCCGCCACGTGTCCCACTCGGCCTCCACTCCTCCGCCCGCCCGCGTCCGCCTCGCCCCCTCACCCCCTCACTCGCTCCGCGCGCCTCCACCACCTCCACCGCCGCCTCCACCACCACCCCGGCCGGCGGCGCCCTCCTAGTAGCTCCCCCTCCCCCACCCCTCCGCCCTCCCGCCCCCCCCCCCCCGCCC
>SPJY01013724.1:600169-622339 GCA_005191435.1 Raddia distichophylla
AAAATTAATTAAATAGGAAGTAAATATATAAATTAATATTATGGAATAGAAAACCTACCAATTTTAGCTAGATCTTTGAATTCTTGGTTACATTCCATGTGTTCTTGCTCAGCTGGTCCGGAGATGACTAACTCGTCCTCTACGCTTTGCAAATATGGAAAAAGGAAGAAGAGCCAATAAATATTCAAATAAAGATTTAAATGAAAAATCATGGAGCATGAATGTAACATCCCGATTTTGGGGCTAATTCAAAATTTGCTTGAATATTCCAAATTCGGTTGAATTTACGCTGACATGTGGCCCCCACTCTCTCTCTCCCCCTCCCCCCCCTCTCTCTCTCTCTTCCTTGCCCGGTGACCCTGCCCCGCCGCACTGCCCTGCTGCTTTGCGCCTTCTGCTCTGTCGCGCCGCGTGCCGCGTCTGCCTAGCCACACCGTTCGCTCCATCATCACCAAGCCGTGCCACACCCCGTCGCATCGCGCCGCGCCACACCGCGCCGCTTTGTCCTGCCGCGCCGCTCACATCCCATCGCCGCACCGCTCGCTCCCCCGCATCGTTGTGTGCGCCTTCGGGCCAGCCGTCTCGCCCCGAGCCTATAAAATCCATGGCTGCCCCGCCGGCCCCGTCTTTCCCTTTTTCCCAAATCTTCCCTGTGCCGGTGCCCAGGAAATCCCGTCGATTGCATGAGCGTGGATTCAATTCTTTCCGTCCAAAGCTTCTTGAAACCCTCCCTAAGCCTTCCCCTCTTTCAATTTCCGCGGAGGTGCCCGGAGCCGTCGTGCCACCTTCGCCCCTGCTTCGGCGGCCGTCGCGCTCTCCGCCGCCAGCCGCCTCCGAGCCCGTCCACCTTCGGTGCAACCCGTGGTGAGCACGCCCATGACCCCCTCTTGCTCGCTATCCATGCTCGTAGGCTGTAAACCCGTAGTTTAGCAAAGCCGCTCCGACAAGCCCTCGGCTCCGCCGCCACCGTTGCGCCGCCGCGTCCGGACCTCTCCGGCCTCGGCATGTGCGTCATAGGGTTGCTAGGAGCTGTAGACGTCGGAGCATGAACGCTTTTGGCCTGGAGGTGACCGTAGCACCGCCACATCGTCTACTGTTGCCGCCGGCCACGTCGATGGTCCGAGGAAGATGAAGGCCCCCAGCCGTTGATATCGCACTAAGATTCGTGCAGACCCGTTGTCGTTGAGTCACTACCGAGCGAGTCCCACCGGCCAGAAAAAACCCCACGCGCTGGCTTAAACCGTGGCGCTGTGTCTCTGTCAAGTGGATAGATTAAGTGGAGGCGTCTCGGGTTATAGGCGCTTTCCCTCGCGTTGGCGTCACACGAAAATCCACCTTCGGCGTATCCGCCGTAGCTGGTGCGGTGTGGGCGAGCGCGTGGGCCAAAACTGTCAACTGGGTCGGCTCGTTGGTTGGTTCGGCCCAGTGCGGAATAACCATTTTCCAGCGAATTTATCAGTTAATTAATTCCGGAAATTGATATAGATTTATCTAAAATAGTTAGAAGCTCCCAAAAAATCTAGAAAAATTTAGATAAATAGTTTAGGCCATTACTGGTTTTATAAAATTATGAAAACCACCTCTGTAAAGAATAATGACACTGTTTCATTAAGTGCATGGATTTCCTATAGAAAATGGTTAAATATATATATATAGTGACTTTGGTTAGGTTAAATAATGAATCTGGCCCTAAAATTTCATTAAGAAAATAAAATGGGTAGATAAATGCACTAATAGTTATATAACATTAAAAAAAATGACATGCTTGTCCAAGGTATTTATTGAAGTAAATTAATTGCTAAAAATCAGCAAATAATTAGTAAACCCTTATTAGTTGGAATAGGAGCTAATTTTAGATAATGCACTAATATATCCTAAACTTAGGGTTATCCCCTAAATTTAGGAAAAACATAGAAAATGCTAACATCGATAAATCTTAGCCTCGTATAAAGATCATATTTCGTAGTACCGTCATCGTATGTCGCTTTAAAACCCTAATTACCCAAGTAAGACCGTATCGTACGAAATCATATTTTGGGGTGTAGCTAGACTACTATGTAATGTAATAATATTTATTTATACACTCGGATATGCATGGCATATCATACGGAATTTAGCTTTGTCGCTCGATCTTACAATAGTGTCGAAGGTAATACCTAGGGCACATGCATACATCATGATTTCTGCTTGCATCAGTAAGTAATTATTGGATTGTATGTGTGCTTTGACGTAGACGATCCCGAAGGGAAGTTTGGTGACGCTGAGGAGGACCATCCACCTGAGCAAGACGAGTTAACACTTACTCTTATAGATGGTTTCCCGTATTAGGAAAGGATCACGACTTTCCCTAGTGCGGGTTAACATCATTATATTCATTGTCCATTACCTTGTTTTCCCAAACTAAATTGTTTAATATTCAAAATGCATGCTTAATTACCTGCCTAGTTGTTAATCATGTAATACTTATACATGCCTGCCTCTGAACTATTTAGCCGTTATGACAGCCTTGATTGTCATAAACCTTGTTAGCCTAAGATTGTTTTGGGTAACAACTTTAACCCTATTCAATGGGTAAAATCTGCTTAGACTTGCCTAGGATTAAACAAATCTTCTGGCAATTAGCCATAGAACGATGAACCGATATTTACCGGTCATTCATTTATTTCATTCAAATATGTTATGACATGTGACAGTTAGGGTTGGTAGATGCATGATGGGCTGTATGTGGTTGTGGGCATGGTTATTTGGGCTATCGGTTTGGTTTGGTCGGTTGGTCGGGATAGACCGGATGGATTAATGTCGGGGATCAAAGAAGTGGAGATTAGATGATGGGAAGGTTGCCCTAGATGACATCCTGAGGAATGGTTAAGGCATGAGGTGCTGGGTGCTGGGTTTAGCCAGGGCTTACCCAGGAGGAGCGCGGATGAACACGCGTAGCGGGGAGATCGCTGCCATCAGAGGGATGGTTTCACAAAACGCGTGGTATCACGCGGAGTATGGGTTTCGGATCGCTAGCTGTGAGCGCTCTGCGGAGGCCCTCTGGGACCATTCTCAATAGGGACCGGCATGGGTCATCACCGAGGGTGATAAAGGCTACACTTCCCCAGGATGACGCTCGGCTAGTGCGAGCTGGCAACCCCCTAGGCCGAGGCGGGTAGTCTATGGCAAGTGTGGTCCACAACAGGATTGCCAAGTCCTGGAAGGATGGCGGAACTAGGGAATGTTGGGGCAACAAGAAGTTTGGTGTGGTGAAGTACAAAGTTGAGTGCATGATGTGATCAAGGTTTGGTCTGTTGAGGGTTGGTCGGGAAGGTCGGTTGATTAGTTGGGCTTGGGATGCATTACTAAGATGTTAAACCTTTGATTTATATAAACAGTCAACTACTATATGATGCTAGATAGGATAATTTCAAAAATCATTTAAAATCTGGCTTTACGCAAATAAAATAACCCTTTCCTTCAAATAAGCCTTCTATACACTAAGTGCATTAAGGGAAGTGTTAACTAGCCAGCGTTTTGGATGACGCTAACCTCGCTACTTGTACTCTTTTAGACGATGGGATCGAGGTGGATCCTTACGAGTGCCACGAAGAGGACGGACAGGACTTCGGTGGGCCTGACGAGTCCTAGAGGATGCTCCAGTCGCTTGTCCGACACCTAGCCGATAGGATATTCTTTTGGGTACATATTTTAGGATAGCCGCAAACTCTGAATAATGTTTTGTAATTTAAGGCTGGTATTGTTGCCTTACTAAATCCGCCTAAGGGCATAACTTGGTATGTAATATTCAGGGATTCTAGTTAATCGATGTATGCTTGTATCGGCTACGTGATCTTCCGTATGTAATATTCAGGGATTCTAGTTAATCGATGTATGCTTGTATCGGCTACGTGATCTTCCGCACTAGTGTACCGATCCAAGGACTAGTCCATGGGATTCTGACTCTCAAGGTAAGCTGAAATTGAGGGGTTGACAATGAATGCTAGTCATTGTGATAATTTATGTGTGGATCAACATTTTCTAGAGACCAGTGTTGACGACATTTTCAATGCCAGAGTTCCGAGATGAAAAGATGTTAGATATCGGGTGAAAACATCCTAAATATGTTTTTAATAATTTTCTGTGCTGATATAATTTTTAATGGATTTTTGAGATATTTGGAAATTTGTTTCAGAATAAAAAAGCATTTTCTAATGTGAAACGTATGGTAAATGATTTATTTATTACTTAATATGAGATTTTATTTTTTTATAAAATTTCACGTGAAATTCTCGATTTTTTTAGTTATTTGTGCAAAATATAAGGACATATTTTTTTCTAGTTGAACAAAAGTAGAATAGTATTTATATACATAGAAAAGGGAAAAAGTGGTTTTAAATTGGAAATAGGAAACAATACTGAACATTAGTGAGCAAAGAGGGGTGGGCGGGCCGAAGGGGCTGAAGAGTGGGGCCCAAATGCTAAGAGAGGGCGCTGTGCGTGGGCTGGTCATAAGGGCTGACAGGTGGGGCCCAACAAACAACGATACAAAGAGAGGGTTGCTAGTGCCGGCGAACGGTTGTCGGAGCTATGACGAGGATACCCAAAATGTGAAACAGGGGTCACGGGGTCTACCTTGGAAGGGCCGTCAGAGTTTGGGGTGGCTAGAGGAAGGCAATTGATGAGGTTGAGTGGCAACATCTTCGATCATGTACCGACAACGATGCTTCGGTGCTCATCGGTGCTTAGGAATAGCGCCAAAATCTTCATGATGAGTCGTGGATGCTTGTCTCTATTGATAGTGAGCCCACAAGTGATAGGGATGGGAGATGAAGATGATGGAGATGGAGATGGCAGCGTTGGGGTACGTAACTCGGGGCTGTATAATATGAGGAAGTGGCCGGGGAAGGGAGCCTGGGTGGCTGCAGCGTCGGATACACCCTATTTATAGGCTAGCGAGGTGTGTGCCCATCTAGGTTCAGCTTGGTGAAGTCAGCTACCTATAAAATGTTGGTCGCTTTACATCACACACTTTCAAATCCAATGCTGGTAAGAAATGATGAGTGTTCTTTGGTTCAGGGAAGGGTAGAACTAATTGAGCGAAGATTGCTAATGATTTTTGTGAATCGTTAGAAATAGGTATCAATGATTCACCCGATATTGTTTAAACTGGTCCAGGGATATGATTTGCCTCACGATTTTGATATGTTCTGACCCCTCATGGTAGACTTGAAGGGTAGTCCTGACCTCCCGAGCAGACTTGATATGAGAGATGATGTTAGTAGAGTAACTTACATGCATCAAGTCCCACACTTTTATTTCTACAAGTCATATAGAGTGAAATATACCTACACTTTTTCATATGATTTATAAAAAACATCATAAAAATAAAAAGGATTTTGATGTGTTGGGAGTGCAAGTGAGAATTTTGTGGGTTTTATAAATGTTTTTGATTTGGCATGTACCTAATTAGTGATTCATGATGTAGGTAGACTAACTTTCAAGGATCAAGGTAAGTGTGGGTTTTTTCGATGAACTAATTCTTATACATTTTTTGGTGGACAATGGTCAACGATGTGTCGGGACATGATCCGGAGGATCGGGGTCCAGAACAGTAAGGAAGGCGCACGGGATGGTCTGTCTTGAACTTGGAGACTGACGGATGACGTGCATGATTGAGTTGAACTGCGTGAGGATGGAAGGCCCGATGGACGTCCTGTGCTTCGAAAACTTAGTAGTTAAGTCAAACCGATTTCGTCCGGAGTGTGTCGACCCGGTGTGGTCATGTGTATCGAATATGCGAAGAATATTCCTAAGGTGTTGGGGTAGTGTTTGTGATCAAATATCAGTCATTTAGAAGTGATCCAAGGGTAGTCTTAATTTCTTATAAAATATTGTGATACCCTAGATCTCCTGGCGTAATTAAGGATGGGAGGGTGTCTCCCACTTCTTTTGTCCTAGTTGAGACTTAGATTTGGATATGTATGTCGTGTAATGGAAAGTGTTTTTCCCAATTTGGTGTGTAATAAAATACACTAAAAAATTATCATGCTTTTCGTGTTTTAGTTCATGTTTGTTAGCGTTCAACTTTTGATATTTTTTCTTCCGTTTGGCTCATCTTGATGAAGATCAAGAAAGTTGGTATTTTTTGTCCGTTCGTTGATTATCCTTTTCTACATCTAATATTTTTCATTTTTAAGAATTTTTGTAGGAAATTCTTGGCTATTTTAGTGGATCACTGTTTGGGCTTGTTTTAGGTGGTGTTAGGGGTTAACCTTCAAGGTACATCATCCTAGGATCATCTTGATCCCTATTTCCACCATGAGCATGACCGTATGGTAATTTTTCCTTGAAGACACTAAATGCTTGTGGTATGAGGGTCTTCATAGTGCCAACTATGTATTCGACCGATTGCTTGTGAGGGGTTTTTGGGTGGAAATGCCAAAAAAGCTTGTGCCTATCACTCACCCTCTCTGGTCACCTGGTTCAAGGTTTTGGCTTGTTGTCAAGGTTATTCCGCATGATCTGTCCAATTTGACCATGTGGAAATAACTTTCTACTATTCCATATCAGAACCTCTATCCTCAACCTCCATTTCACTATTAGCTACTCCTTCCATCATTCCCTCTAAATTTTCTTCACATTTTACAATACACTCTAAAAGATTACTTCTCCGCATCAACTACTCTATCTAAGGACCTATTCTTTTCAGCTTAACGATTTATCTATGTTATGAAAAGACATAGGTTTTGAATTTTTTGAGTCCATTTTTTCGCTGTCTCAAAGGTGGGTTCTAACGCTTTAAAAAGAAGTTAAACAAAATGGATCTGAATCCCAAGACTACCTCAAGAAGCCGTTCAGATCCACCCAAAAGAATATAACCTAAGAGCATGTGTAGCAGGGCCTGCATCGCGGCTTACATCAACCGCTTGATGTGCGCGCCCGCACCGCCTGTAGTCTGCTCATTTCTAATTTTCTCACCCCCACACACGCGTATCAGTAATACGCGGACTTTGCTGGGGATGCCTATTGCTACCTCTAAATTTTACCTATATTATCACTATATATCCACTTTTCAATCATTAACTTATCTCTCCCAACATTTTCCTTCCTTATTGTCGGCGTATTTCAGCTAACAGGTTTTCTGGGATCTAATTTGGTTGTTCGACAGTGGGGGTGTGTGCAGCCGGCTAACTCCTCTCCTCTCTCTCCGGCACGAGAACACAAGAACAGACGCTCAAGTATATCTAGGTTCAGGCCCCCTGATCGGGCAACAGCCCTAATCCTGCAAGCTTCTTGCAATGTATGATCGGGTCACGACGGTCATCCCGCCGCTCGCAGCGGTCATGCTGCCGCAGCCTCGGCTCCTTCTGGTCGTGCTCGGCGGCCCAGACCTGTCCGACCTCGGATACCTTGCGCTTCTTCTTGTTCTTTTGGTCCTTAGGGCCGGATCCCTTAGAGGTCCCAGCCTCTCCTCCGCCACCGCTGCCACCCGCCTTGGCCCCCTACTGCGTGCTCGTGAGCCTCCGCTGCCCGGGTGCACTTGTGTGCCAAGGCGAACAACTAGGAGGTGGAGGCAATATTGCGGGTGGCCATCTTCTCCAGCATCTTGCGATCCTTGACGCCCCTTCGAAAGGCGATGATGATCGCTTGGCTGGAGATCTAGGGGATTGTGTTGTGGCAATGGCTGAATCGCCGGATGAACTCCCGCAGCGACTCCCCTTTCTTCTGCTCCAGGGCGTGGAGATTGTTCACCACCACTAGCTGGTCGCAGGAGCCCTAAAAATTAGTGACAAACTGGTCACACAGCTCCTTCCACGAGCCTATCGATGCTCGTGGGAAGTTTAGCAGCCACGAGCGGGTGGAACCCGTCAAGACTGTAGGGAAGTAATTGGCCGTGACCTTCTCGGAGCCGTCGGCAGCCTGCACCACTGTGGTGTAGATCTACAAGAACTCCGGATTGATCGTGCTGTCGTACTTCTCGACGGACGCCGGGAGGTGAATGTCCGGCAGCTGACACCGTAAGGCGGCTGACGGTGACCACCAGGATTTTGACAGGACTCAGAGGATGCGGAATCCCCGTCGAAACAGCACCTGCCGCTGGAACTCGTTGGCTCCACCTAATCCCGCGTCCGGACGCGGCGACGCTGCAACTCCACACGCAGTTTGCCACCGCGGTGATGCCAGCACTTCTCTAGATGAGTCTAGAGTTCTTCTTGGTGCCCCACCCTGGGGAGCGCTTGCGACGGTACTCGGGTGGTACACGGGCCTCTACATGATCGGAGTCCACACCCTGAACCGCCTTTCCCTTGCCCCAGCCACTAAGACCGGAGCAAGCTTAACGCGGGAGGCTCGATGCCTGCGTTCGCTCCGCACGCGACTTCAAGTGGGGCGCTCCACCGGAAGCGCCCGACTGCTCGGAGACATCGACACGGCTTGGTGGGGGAATCCCCTGCCAACTCCACCGATGGGTGCTCCAGCAGCATGCGTATAGCATGTAGATTCTGGGACGGGGATGCCTCCTCCAGGGCCAGCCGTCGTCGAACCGAGGCGTATCCACCGCGGGAGGGGCAACCTCCTAAGGACGCGACGAAGACGCCTCCTTCTGCCGCCGGCTGAGCGGCTTTCGGCCAGGATCAGCAACTTCTCCCTCTGAACCATGCTCCGACATCCTTGCTCCTCGAAGGGCTTCGGATAACCTGAGAAAAGGGAACACCGATCAGAGAAACCTAGGAGCAAACCGACGACTACCCTCCCTGCCTGGCGCACCACTGTCGGCATATTTCTGCTGACAGGTTTTCCGAGATCTAATCCGATTGTTCCGCAATGGGGTGTGTGCAGCCAGTTAACTCCTCCTCTCTCTCCAACAGAGAACACGAGAACATACGCTCAGGTTTACCCAGGTTCAGGCCTCCTGATCGGGTAACAGCCCTAATCCTGCTCAAACTTCTTGCAATGTATGAGTTGGCTAGTCTCTGGAGGGTCCGATCTCTGGATCGATCCGGGAATCGCCTTTTACAAATGCACCCCCAGCCCTTAAACAACCTGGCCGGTGTGGGTCACAACGTGCTACACAATGCGCATTAAATGATCCTACCATTGTATACATCATTCCTCCCGTGCTAGTCCTCGCCGCCATCTCTCCTGTCCCTGCTTCTGACAACGGGACAACTTGGATAGGACAGAGTAGCCCGCCTGCCCCATGCACCCTTCTGTCGCACTGTAGTAGACGTGAACGGGACGGCTACAGCGTAGCTGACATCACTAGGGGGGCAATCATACTGTCAGAGCCCCGCCCGCTCCTTCAGAATGGTTTCGTCACATTCAATGCTCCGTATTCGGTGTATCCCAAAGAAATCCTTAGCAAGGAAGCTTTCTTACACCTTCGTCATGTATCCCTGATAGTGGGGCCCACGTACCCCCGCTGCCCCTATGCACTCGCCCGATGCTTGGGGCCTAATCGCCCGCTTGCACGTTGGACGCCACGTGTCCTGGTCGGCCCGGCGCCTGGGGCCTGATCGCCCGCCTACCCGCCTAACGCCACGTGTCCCGTCCGCCCGGCGCCTAGGGCCTGATCACCCACCGGACGCCACATGTCCTGATCGCCTGGCGCCTGATCACCCGCCGGACGCCTCGTGTCTTGACCGCCCAGCACCTAGGGCTTGATCACTCGCCGGCACGCCGGACGCCACGTGTCTTGGCCGCCCTGCGTCTAGGGCTTGATCGCCCGCCCGCATGCTGGACGCCACGTGGCCTAAATGAACAGCTTGAACTTTACTTTGTCTGAAACCAGACCTTGATCTATTTGGGACCGGTGTTTCCAAGTATGGGACGCCTCCTAATTGGATTCTGGTCCCACCTGGCAGCGAAGCAGGGACACACCCCATGTAGAATACACGGACACTTATATTTTATTACCTAACTACTGTTACAGTGGTTTAAGACTAAAATGAGGGGAAAATAGAGGTAACATTGGACATGTCCTAAAGCTATAATACGAGTGACTGCTACGGATGCTTAGACCACACACACACAACGAACCAAAATTATTAACAAATTACTCTAGAAATTTTATAATCCTGAAAACAACTTCAGCATTCTCTTCTACAATTCCAGTTTTAGTTTGATCTGATCTGCATAATATGTTGTGGTCCCACCTGGCAGCGAAGCAGGGACACACCCCATGTAGAATACACGGACACTTATATTTTATTACCTAACTACTGTTACAGTGGTTTAAGACTAAAATGAGGGGAAAATAGAGGTAACATTGGACATGTCCTAAAGCTATAATACGAGTGACTGCTACGGATGCTTAGACCACACACACACAACGAACCAAAATTATTAACAAATTACTCTAGAAATTTTATAATCCTGAAAACAACTTCAGCATTCTCTTCTACAATTCCAGTTTTAGTTTGATCTGATCTGCATAATATGTTGTGGTCCCACCTGGCAGCGAAGCAGGGACACACCCCATGTAGAATACACGGACACTTATATTTTATTACCTAACTACTGTTACAGTGGTTTAAGACTAAAATGAGGGGAAAATAGAGGTAACATTGGACATGTCCTAAAGCTATAATACGAGTGACTGCTACGGATGCTTAGACCACACACACACAACGAACCAAAATTATTAACAAATTACTCTAGAAATTTTATAATCCTGAAAACAACTTCAGCATTCTCTTCTACAATTCCAGTTTTAGTTTGATCTGATCTGCATAATATGTTTTCACAATCTGCATTCAGGAAGATCCTGAAATCAATTTGCAAATTTTCGGGGAGACTACAAAATATTACAACATTTGGCCTATACAAAAATAACAAATTTTCATTTAATTTAATTTAATTTAATTTAATTTAATCTGAAACAAACAAGGCCTTAATTTCTCATAAAATATTGTGATACCCTAGATCTCCTAGCCTAATTAAGGATGGGAGCGGGTGTTTCCCACTTCTTTTGTCCTAGTTGAGACTGAGGTTTGGATATGTTTGTCGTGTAATGGAAAGCGTTTTTCCCAATTTGGAGTGTAACTTTATAATACCCCTGAACCAAAGCAATAAAATACACTAAAAAATTATCAAGCTTTTGTGTTTTTGTTTATGTTTGTATGCGATACTGGATCCTTGTTAGCGCTCAAGTTTTGATATTTTTTCTTCCGTTTGGCTCATCTTGATGAAGATCAAGAAAGTTGGTGTTTTTTGTTCATTCGTTGATGATCCTTTTCTACATCTAATATTTTTCATTTTTAGGAATTTTTGTAGGAAATTCTCATGTGCAGCAAGCCCTGCATCGCGGCTTGCATCAGCCGCTTGATGCGCGAGCCCACATCGCCCATAGTCTGCTCATTTCGAATATACTCGCCCCCACGTGCGCGTATCAGTAATACGCCGACTTTGCTAGGGATGCCTATTGCTACCTCTAAATTTTACCTATCTCATCACTATTTATCCACTTTTCAATCATTACCTTATCTCTCCCAACATTTTCCTCCCTTATTGTGGCATATTTCAGCTGACAGGTTTTCCGGGATCTAATCCGGTTGTTCGATAGTGGGGGTGTGTGCAGCCGGCTAACTCCTCTCCTCTCTCTTCGGCATGAGAACACAAGAACAGATGCTCATGTCGGGGATAAAATCACGGCCCATTGCCATGGCCCACTCCCTGACGGCCCAGTCGAATAGCCTACCAGGGTCCAGCTCCCTGGAAGGTTCTATTAGGCCCATATGCGTCGTACCGAACAACCCCCTGGTCGGTATGATCCGTGGCGCCCAAGAGTTCGTGTTTCAGTCCGACTCGAATAAGAGTTCTGCACGACTGCGTGAAGACCCGGACGTTGGTTTCCCGGATTGGAATAGGAGTCGTGATCCCCAAGAATTGGAGTATACCTTATCTACCTCGGGATGTATTTGGCATGTACTGAGTTCGTTACGACCTCATAGTTAGACCGGCCCGGTTATCCCTTGGTAGGTCGGTTCCTCAACACTATATAAACAGAGCCCCTACGGCGTATAAAGGGCACCCGATCATCGCATTGTCGCATGATACTTCTTGTACACCATAATCTCGTCGAGACCTGTTCGTCTCGCCGAGTTCCACCTTGTGATTCTCTTTGATATAAAGAAAGGCTGGACGTAGGGCTATTATCTCTCCCGAGAGGCCTGAACCAGGATAAAAACCCTTGTCTCCCTGATTCGTCGTTGATTGCTGTTCGTGTTGTTCGGCGTGTCTCCTATCTCCCCTTCTCAAGAACCTCAGTTGACTTGAGATCGATATCTCAACCGTCGACAGCTCATGTTTATCCAGGTTCAGGCCCCTTGATCGGGTAATAGCCCTAATCCTGCAAGCTTCTTGCAATGTATGATCGGGTCACGACGGTCATCCCGCTGCTCGCGGTGGTCGTGCTGCCACGGCCTCGCCTCCTTCTGGTCATGCTCGGCGGCCCAAACCTGTCCGGCATCGGACACTTGTGCTTCTTCTTCTTCTTTTGGTCCTTAGGGCCGGAGCCCTTAGAGCACCCAGCCTCTCCTTCGCCATCGCTGCCACCCCCCTTGGCCCTGGCCGCGCGCTCGTGAGCCTCCGCCACCTGGGCGTACTTGTGCGCCAAGGCGAACAACTAGCAGGTGGAGGAGATATTGCGGGTGGCGATCTTCTCCTGCATCTTGCGATCCTTGACGCTCCTTCGGAAGGCGATAATGACCGCTTGGCTGGAGATCTCGGGGATTGTGTTGCGCCAATGGCTGAATCGTCGGAGGAACTCCCACAGCGACTCCCCCTTCTTCTGCTCCAGGGCATGGAGAACATCCACCACCACTGGCTGGTCGTAGGAGCCCTGAAAATTAGTGACAAACTGGTCACACAGCTCCTTGCACGAACCTACCGATGCTCACGGGGAGTTTAGCAGCCATGAGCGGGTGGAACGCATGAAGACTGTAGGGAAGTAATTGGCCATGACCTTCTCGGAGCCGCCGACAGCCAGTACCACTGTGGTGTAGATCTGCAAGAACTCCTCCGGATTGATTGCGCCGTCGTACTTCTCGACGGACCGGGCGATGAACGCCTGGCAGCCGACACCGTAAGACGGCTGACGGCGACCACCAGAGTCTCAACAGGACTCAGAGGATGCGGAATCCCTATCGGAACAGCACCCAGCACCCGCCACTGGAACTCCCTGGCTCCATCTAATCCTGCGTCCGGACGCGGCGATGCTGCAACTCCACACGCAAGTCGCCGCTGCGGTGATGCCGACACTCCTCCAGATGACTCTGGTGGTCTTCTTGGCACCCCTCCCTGGGGGGCGCTTGCGACGGTACTCGGGTTGGTACACGGGCCTCCGCACGATCAGAGTCTGCACCCTGAACCGCCTTTCCCTTGCCCCGGCCACTAAGACCGGAGCGAGCTTAACGCGGGCGGCTCGATGCCCGAGTGCGCTCCGCACGCGACTTCGAGCGGGGCGCTCCACCGGAAGCGCCCGACCGCACGGAAACCTCAACCCGACCACCTTAGCAAGGAAGCTTCTTTACACCTTCGTCCTGTATCCCTGATAGTGGGGCCCGCGTAGCCCCTCGCTGCCCCAATGCACTCGCCCGACGCCTGCTCGCCAGGCACCATGTAACCTGGCTGGCCCGGCGCCTGGGGCTTGATCGCTCGCCTGCACGCCGGACGCCACGTGTCCTGGTCGACCCGGCTCCTGGGGCCTGATCGCCCGCCTGCCCGCCGTACACCACGTGTCCTGCCCGCCCGGCGCCTTGGACCAGATCACCCGCCGGACGCCACGTGTCCTGACCGCCCAGCGCCTAGGCCTGATCACTCACCAGCATGCCGGACGCCACGTGTCCCGCACGCTGGACGACACATGGCCTAAATGAACAGGTTGAATTTTACTTTGTCTGAAACCAGACCTTGATCTATTTGGGCCCGGTGTTTCCAAGTATGGAACGCCTCCTAATTGGATTCTGGACCCACCTGGCAGCGAAGCAGGGGCACACCCCGATGTAGAATACATCGACACTTATATTTTATTACCTAACTACTGTTACAATGATTTAAGACTAAAATGAGGGGAAAATAGAGGTAACATTGGACATGTCCTAAAGCTATAATACGAGTGACACACAACGAACCAAAATTATTAGAAATGTTTTTTTTTGGGGGATCTCTTCTGTAAGAAATTAACAAATTACTTCTGAAATTTTATAATCCTGAAAACAACTTCAGCATTCTCTTCTACAATTCCAGTTTCAGTTTGATCTGATCTGCATAATATGTTTTCACAATCTGCATTCAGGAAGATCCTGAAATCAATTTGCAAATTTTCGGGGAGAAAGAAATGGTTTTTGCATCTACGAGGAAAGCTATCCATAACAGAGTTAATCCCAGATGCATCCTAGAACAAAATAACTCCTGAAATTCTATAATCCTGAAAACAACTTCTGTATTCTCCAATTCCATTTTCAGGTTGATATGAACTGCATAAATATGTTTAATTAATCCGCATTCAGGAAGATCCTGAAAGATCAATGCTCACACCATCACACTACCGTCTCCTAAAACCTCAATTCCCAACAGATTCACCAATCTGACAACAAAAAAAGGGGAGAACTTTTAACCCGGAACTGCTTCAAGGAGTGAGCTTGGCATCACCTTCTCCTAGCCGGCGGCTCAGCTCTCGGTGACAAGATGATCCTTGTAGTATCTGATGGCCTCCCTGGTGTCGTCGAACACAACGGCAACGTCCAAGAACCCCATCACCCTCTGCAGCTCCTGATCGTTGGCGTCGTCCACGAAGGGCGCCACCGGGACGGCGTTCTCCGGCTGCAGGGAGTAGGCGTTGGGGTTGTCGTCGACGATGACGGCCTGGTCGAGCGCGCGGCCTGTGGCTGCCAGGTCCTTGATGAGCCTCCCGTCGCCGGCGTCGCGGCACGCGGTGCGGTAGAGGCGGTGCGCGAACACCGCGCCGGCGGGGTCGAGGCGGTCGAGCACCAGGCTGGCGTACTCCTGCAGCCCCGCGGTGAAGACGACGACCTCGAAGGCCTCGGCCGCCGCGCGGAGGAAGGCCTCGACGCCCGGGCGCTTGGCGACGTAGAACGTGATGGCCTGCCCGCCGATGACCGGGCGCACGGTGAAGTCGTATCGCGCCGGCGCGGGGTCGGTCTGGGAGTGGATGAGCGTCTCGTCGAGGTCCAGGAACAGCGTCTTCCTGCCCGGCTCCGACGGCGGCGGGAGCGCGATGGCCTGCGCGAGCGGCGGGGGCGGGGACGGCGCCGGCGCCGGCGCCGGCGAGGAGGAGCGGAGGCGGTGGAACCCCGCGGCGGCGGCTCGGCGCTTGGTCGGGGAGCCGAGGACGGCGAGGCTGGCGAAGAGCTTGAGGAGGCGGCGGCGGCAGGAGCGGATGGAGCGGAAGAAGGAGGCGGCGGCGGCGGCGGGGGCTCCGGAGAAGGACTTGAGAGGGCTCGCCCGCCGCTTGGTGGCGGAGCGCCTGCGGAGGGAGCGGCAACGCTTGGCCACCGGCGACGGCGACGGCTTCGGCTTCGGCTTCGGCTTCGGCTTAGGCGGGCTGCCGGTGCCGGGCCTCGGCCTCGACGGCGGCGTCTTGGTGGGCGTCCTCGACACCATCGGGGCTCGGTTTGAGTTGGATTTGGGCCTCTCTCCCTGTTTAGAGGGAGGGTGTGGTTTGGGTTTTTGTGGAGGGAGAATTTGCAACGGTCGGGAGCGGAGGGGAGAGGGTTCGAATGGAAAATCGATTTTGATTTCCGGAGGAGGCAACGGTCAGGTTGAGCTGTGGACTGGTGCGCGCTGCGGCCTCGTTTGATTTTAGTTTAATATTTAAATTATAATTTACGGTGGAAATGTTCTTTTTGTAAGATAAATGCTTCGTTATTTTGTGTTGGTTTTTGCTCTTAAACGCATTTTTAATAATTCACATCAGGTGTCAACATGACGTAGGACGGATGACTTTTGGGACGTACAGAGATATTATGATTAGGGCTGAAAAACGAGTCAAACGATCTGCTTGGACTCGTCTCGGTTTTAGCTCGATCGAGCTTGGCTCATTTAGAAACGAGCACAAGACGAGCACCATTTTTAGTTTGTGCACCTAACCGAACCGAGCGCTCGAGCTCGGCTCGTGGCTCATACATCGCCATTCATCAGTCACCGAGCTTGTTTTTCAAATAAACTCGGGCTCATGGCTCGTGATTCGGGTTTGTGGCTCATGGCTCGGTCTCGTGCGGGCTCGCGAGCGCTCACGAGCTATCATTGAGCCGTGCCTGTTTTTCAGCTCGGACCCCTTGCTTAGTTTGGCTCGAGCTCAGCTCGATACCTAACGAGCCAAACTGAACCAAGGGCTAGCTCGCTCGGGCTCGGCTTGTTTTCACCCCTAATGATGATAGCTACATTTTGCTTTCTAATAATATTATTGAGGAAAATAGGATACAAATTAAACTAGGATACAGAGCTTATTAAACTTGCAAAGATTATTTAGTTCCTCCTAAACTTGTATTTTACTTTTTGATCCACTAAACTTGTCTCATTTTGCATGGTTTCTGTTGGAGATTAAGGTTTTGCGGAATAGATGCTGTGTATTGATCATGGGTGGAATATATATAGAGTACAGGAGATGGGCCTCCCCCAAGGCCCATATACTCTAACACTCCCCGCAGCCTGAACGGCACTAAGCGGTCTAGACTGATACAAAGCAAACACACACTCCCCCGCAGTCAAAACAAAGTACACTCCCCGCAGTCAAAACAAAAGGTCCATCACTCCCTGCAGTCGGAACGGCAGTAGCACGGACGTTCAAGCTGGACCGAAACTCGATGAAGACCGAAGTGGGCAGCCCCTTGGTGAAGATGTCGGCATACTGTGATAACGTCGGGATATGGAGAACGCGGACCTGACCACGACGGCGACGGCGACGGTGAGCTCGTCGACGAGGAGGTAGGCTCCCTCCTCCTTCTCTCTCCACCTTCCTCCCCCTTCTTCCTCCTCTGCTGCGTGTTTTTGATTTGAAAATTTGGTTCAATCGATGTGAAAGAAAAAATCGCTTGCAACATTGCTAGATTGTAGGCGCCTGCGATCTAGCAAAATACGGTGGAAATGTTCTTTTTGCAAGATAATTGCTTTGTTATTTTGTGTTGGTTTTTAAAGACCATGCAATTCCTGTTGAAAGCTCTCAAACGCATTTTTAATAATTCACATCAGGGCGTCATGTCAACATGACGTAGGACGGATGATTTTTGGGCCGTCCGAAGGTATTATGATTAGGGCTAAAACACTCGGACTCGACTCAGTTTCAGCTCGGTCGGGCTTGGCTCGATTAGAAACGAGCTCAAGCTGAGCACCATTTTCAGTTTGTGCGAGCTCGGCTCGTGTCATCAGTCACCGAGGCTGTTTTTCACTTGAACTCGGGCTCGTGGCTCATGGTTCGGGCTCATGGCTCATGGCTTGGTCTCATGCGGGCTCGCGAGCTATCACCGAGCCGTTCCTGTTTTTCAGGTCGGACCCCTTGCTCAGTTTGGCTCGGGCTTAGCTTGATACCTAACGAGCCGAACTGAACCAGGGGCTAGCTCGCTCGGGCTAGGCTCGTTTCCACCCCTAATTATGATAGCTACATTTTGCTTTCTAATAATATTATCGAGGAAAATAGGATAACAATTAAAAGGTAGATGAATTGTACTCCCACCGTCCACAAATGATCTACATATAAGCTTTTTTGGTTTGTTCAGAAAAGATCTACGTATTAGCCTAGTTTTAAGTGCATGAGGTTGTAGTTAATTGCATTTCGAGGTGAGAGTTATGGCTCCTGTGGGCCTGCTACAAGCATGCAGTCCTTGGATTGGTGGGAGGACACAATTTTTGGGGTGAGAGGTTAGAAGAAGTAAATGATGGCACTACTTTCGCAGCAATATTCTTAAGATTAAATGGGTAGTTGATCCGTTAATTGCTTTTCTTGGTCTTTGTGATTTCCCTTAGACATAGATCATTTGTGGACGGAGGGAGTATTGTGCATGCCCCGATAGACTTGTCACCATTAAAACTAGGATACAGAGCTTATTAAACTTGCAAAGATTATTTATGTATTTTACTTTTCGATCCACTAAGCTTGTCTAAGTTTGCATGGTTTCCCTTGAACCGTTAAAGCTCCTGTTAAACAATGATGTGGCTGCCTACGTGTCCGTTAAACCTGGAGGTGGATACCATGTCCATATTCAATGCTAAGATGGTAAGCCACATATGCAATTGAGAACAAGGAGACATCCACATAATTTTTTTCAATTTTTTAAAAATAAATTGGCTTTGATTTTTTAAAGATTTCTAACTTTGAATTTTCAAAAATCGCAATTTTAGATTTCAATACCATTCAAGGAAAACCTTCCTATAATTAAGAAACAATTCCTTGTGCATAAGACTAGGTGTTGCCTTATATGCTGTTAATGAAAATTTGTCTTTTCGATCATTGTGAATTGTGGAGGATTAGGTTACACCTTGCTAACGTCATCCGATCTCACCCCTAGGTCCAAAGTGTTGTCTTTGAAAATTCTTGAATGGAAGTGTGAAGAAACCAGAATGGATTTCATAGTTGGGTTGCCAAGAGCCCAATTAGGAAATGATTCTATTTGGGTTGTTGTTGATCGGTCGACCCAAATTAGTACTTCTCATACCATTTAAAACAACATATCCGGTGATAAACTAGCGGATGAATCAATCAAGGTGATACAACTCAGGATAAAATCAACTTCGATCAAGCAAAAAAGCTACTGCTGCGAAATTGTAACCTTCACAGAAAAGATTTTGTGTACCTAAAAGTTTTGCCGATGAAATGAGCGAAACGTATCTGACTCATTGGAAAGTTAGCTCCCGCAACATTGGACCTTGGACCTTTTCAATGTAGTGAAGTGATTTATCAACTTGGAGTGCCTCTTAGTTGTCCAATTGTGCTAAATGTTTTTGGTGTCTCTCGGGAAAGAAAATACCTAAAAGTTCTAGAGAAACAGATACCTTTTGACCTGCAAGAATTGCAACAAAATCTGATCAATCAAGAGTATCCAGTTCACCGGACCAGAACAAAGTAATCAAGTTGTGCAAAATTCAGTGGGTAACCAATGTGAAAAGGAAACAGCTTGGGAGCGTGATAAAGATCTCCGGGCAGAGTTTCCAATCCTTTTCCAAATTGTTCCAAATCTCGGGGTCAAGATTCCTTTAAGGGAGGAGTTTTGTAACATCCTCATTTTTATAAAAATAAAACCATGCATGACATTTGCATAAAATAAAAATTTATGCATAAAATTTTAAAACATAAAAAATGAGTATGTTACTTTAAAAATAAAAGATAATTTAATTTAGATTTATCAACAAAGGCTTTTATATTTTTAAAAATTAAAATAAAAAATTGTACTTATGTAAAACTCTTACTTATATAAACTCTTTTTAAAATTATTTTCCTACAATTGTTTAACCCTACGTTACAGTTGTTAAAATTCTAAAATCAAATAAATAATTGGTGATCTTTTTAAAAGTAATTTATATTTTTAAAATATTTTATTTAATAAGTAATTATTAGATAGATAGAGAAATATATTTTGTTATATTTTATTGGTTTTGGTCTTATTCTTTAATTCTTTCTAGTAAAATCCTTTCTCCTTCCCTTCGGCCCTCTTGTCATTCACCTATTTTTCTCTCTCTCCTTTATCTCTCCTTTCTCTCTCTCTCTCCCCTCTTTTTGTCGCCCTACACAACCACCCTTTTACCTCCCTGTGCATGGCAAATCATCCATTAAGAGCATTCCCAGTAGATAGTCTCTCCAGATCGTCTCAAAGGAATCCACATAGGAAAGAAGCATATCTTAATATTGAAACACACAATGCATCGTCTTTCTACATGGTCCCTGTCGACGGTTGGGATATCGATCCCATGTAAACTAAGGTTTTTGAGAAAGGGAGATAGAAGACTTGCCGAGCAAAGCGAACAGCAATCAACGAACAACAGGGAGACACGGGGTTTTTATCCTGGTTCGGGCCTCTCCGAGGAGATAATAACCCTACGTCCAGTGCTTCTTTATATGAGAAAGAGGATTACAAGGAGGAACTCGACGAGACGAGCAAGTCTCGGCGATTATGGGTGTACACGGAAGCAATATACGATCTAAGCTTTAAGTCTTGCGATGATCTGGTGCCCTCTACACGCCGTAGGGGCCTTGCTTATATAGTGATGAACAACCGACCTACCGAGGGATAATCGGGCCGGGCTGATCACGAGATCGTAACGAACTCGTATACATGCAAAATACATCCCGAGGTAGATAAGGTATACTCTAATTCTTGGGAATCACGACGTCAGCTCCAATCCGGGAAACCACGTCCGGGTCTTCACGTAGCCATCCAGAACTCTTGTTTAAGTCGGACTCAAACACGAATCCTTGGCCGTTACGCACCGTGCCAACCAGCCAGATAGAACCTTCTAAGGAGCCAAGCATTAGGAGGCTGTTCGATTGGGCCGTCAGGGAGTAGGCCATGGCAATGGGCCGTGATTTTATCCCCGACAGCTAGCCCCCGAGACTCAAGTGGAATATCTCACTAGAGTGGGGTCTTCCTCTTGAGACTCTAGTCACGAAAAGGATAATTTTGCTGCTACAAAGACGCGCAACAGAAGACTGAATAGGTTATGGTTCAACCGAACAAGACTTGCTCGAGACCGAACAAACCCGCCTAGTGCCGAGCAACTCTGTTGCGTTGAACAGGGAACAACATCTGTCCGAGCAGAGCACCCAGCCCTCGATACAGGAATCAGAAGAAGTAGCCGTTGGCAGATTCAAACGGTAACTTTCGCTGCGCAGACAGAACGGGCGACCGTTCTTACTTAGCCGTTGCAATAAAAAACTAGCCGTTTTGTGGCAAAAAACCGTTGCAGAGCTGCTCGTCCAGGGCTATAAAAAGCACCAAGCCGCCTGCAGGTTACCACTTTCGCTCTCACACGCCTTTCCTTCCCAAGCCCTTTTTCAATTGCGCAAGCATCAAACAGCCGCAAACCACTTTCAAAACTGCTCGTCCAACCTGGGGATTGCCATGGCCAAATTCTCAGGCACTAGCATGACCGAGGAAGACTTGAAGATCTTGGAAGTGGAGGGACACATCGACGCCGGCAGCTGGAGGCTGCCCGGGGAGGAGGAAACATCGAAGCCAGTCAAGGACGAGTTCATCAACTTCGAGCAGTTCGCCATGTTTGGGCTGAGGTCTCCCGAAAGCGATTTCGTGGAGGCCCTCCTGAACATCAGCGGGTTGGAGGTTGCAAATCTGAACCCCAATTCGTTCCTCCAGATGGCCGTCTTCGCACACCTGTGCAAGGGCTACCTGGGAGTTGATCCATCGGTGGGGCTGTTCCTCCACTACTACACAGTGACGAGGAGCAGCTCCGCCGCTTTCGGGTTCGGGTGCTACTACCTCAAGCTCCGGACCACCGCCTATGACGCGCCGTACCCTCGTCCACCGCTGCTCAACTCAATGGGCGCGTGGTGGATGAGATGATTCTACACCAAGAGGAGCGATGACAGCAAGCTCGTCTTCACCGGGCAAGCGCCGGCGAAGGGAGTGCAGATGCCGCGGCCGGAGCCGACCTGCGAAGAGTGGTATTGTCGACGGTTGGGATATCGACCCAAGTCAACCAAGGTTCTTCAGGGAGGAGATAGGAGACACGCCGAACAACCACGAACAACAACGAACAGGAGACAGGGGTTTTTATCCTGGTTCAGGCCTCTCAGGAGAGATAATAGCCCTACGTCCAGCCTTTCTTTATATCAAAGAGGATTACAGGTGGAACTCGGCGAGATCAGCAGGTCTCGGCGAGTAGTATGTGAAATCTAATGGCCAGGGTCTTGCGGTGGAAGTTTGGCACTTAGATGCTGGGCGTGGTTGGAACTAGGGCTTAGAGAGGAAAGGCGTGAGAGCAGAAGTGGCTGGCCGCGAGCGGCTTGGTAGCTTTTATAGTCTCGTATAATCAGCTCTGCTACGGTTTTGACACAAACGGCTAGGTAAAACGGTCGTCTGTTTTCACTGCGCAGCGATAGGAAGTTACCGTTGGAGTCTGCCAACGGCTAGTTTTCCCAGTGCCTGCACTGAAGGCTGAGTGCTCTGCTCGGGCAGATGTAGTATCCTGTTCGGGGCAACAGAGTTGCTCAGTACTGAT
>SPJY01013724.1:628794-641621 GCA_005191435.1 Raddia distichophylla
ATTCACCATGCAGGTATGAGAAGAGGCACTCCAACATTCCAGCTCACATTTCCCCATGCTTCCGTGTCAAGGAAGGAGACCACGTCATCATTGGCCAGTGCAGGTAATACTCTCATTACTTGCTATTTGGCTTGTATTAATCAGTTTTCTTATTTTTCCTGGATTTATGAGTTTAAAACCATCAGCTTTCAACATTTGTTATTAACAAAACTACTGCGTAATAACTTCGTATAGCATACATTATACGAAGTTATACGACTATAAATTTGCTATTATGAGGCTGTGTTAATCAGAAATACACCACTTCGGGCAGCACTTGGCATCTTTTGGCGAAAGTAGTTGATTTTGCCCTCATCTTCTCTCCTTTTCTTCCCTCCCCTCCACCTTCTACAATCCTACATTGATGCCCTCCGACCACCTTGCACTGTAGCTCGTCACCTCTTTGTCTTGGCTCCTCTGCGGTGGATGGATGAAAACATTGTCATTCGCTCGAGCTCAGCCTCTTGTTTATATAATACTTGCTTTATACTACCTCCGTTTTTTTTTGTTTGACGCTTTTGACTTTTTGACACGTCTTTGACCATTCGTTTTATTCAAATTATTTTTGTAAATATCATTTATTTTGTTGTGATTTGTTTTATCAATAGAGGTACTTTAAATATGTCTTACTTTTTTTACATCTTTCCACGAAAATTTTGAATAAGACGAATGGTAAAAAACGTACCAAAAAGTCAAAGGCGTCAAATTAAAAAAAACGGAGGGAGTATATTTGATCACACATCCACCATGTGATTGTGTGCATACTTATAAGATACACAGAACACATACACAGCAGCGGAGCCAGATCTTGAAAAATCTCGCTTTTCTGAAAAATGGGTTCATTTCGCTATGTTACAAATTACAAGCATGAGGCTATTCGGCACATTTAGGCCCTGAGGATCCAAGGGTACATTTATAGGCTACTGAATAAGTCGTTGGATATAGTCAATTATGGCATTACCGTATGAGTCCAACATAGGAACAAATCCAAATTCGGTTCAAACTCTAATGCATAGGATTGCTAACCACTAAACACACCATCTACAATAGTTCAGTTTCGACTCTCAAAGACAATTCTCTACATCAAAACATCGTTATTGACAATGAAATCCATCATTCGGGGATTTAATTCAAGCCCTAGCAAGTAGCAACTGAACAACTAATTTTGCAATAAACAGTTTACGACTCAACTTCGAAGTGGATGGGCTACCAAAAGTAATCCATAAATAAATACATTTGTTCTCTACAGGTTGATAACTACCTTAACCAAAACCACCAAAAACTAACTAAATCATTCCTAATGGAGGCGTGCCAACGTAAGCCTAACTAGAGGCCACAAGGCACAAATCACTTCCTCATCAAGGTGTGCAATAATCCTAGGAGAAGACGTGATGGCAAACCTTGGAGAGCTCGAGGAGGGCATTCTCGCGGAGCTCGGGGTCGCAGAGGTCGAGCACCAGCTGCTCGGCCGAAGCCATCTTCCTGTCCTTGGCCACCTGCCCGGCGCCGGCGCCGGCGCCGGCGCTGCCCCCAGCTATCGGAGAGGGTGAGGGCGGAGAGGCCCCGGCGAAGGACGGCGGGATTGGGAGGGAAGGCTGCAGATTCGCCATTTCGCAGCAACTACACAACAGGAATGAAACACCATCACGAATCTCTCCACAAAATCCTAAAACACAATGAAATTCGAATCCCACCAAAGAACTCAAGCACACAAATCAAATGGCCCCGAATCATACAGAAGATAAATGAAGCGCTAACACGCCATTTCATAAATTTCTAGCAAACCAATCGAGAATAACAATAGGAACGGATGGCGTGGAGTCCAGGTTGCAGATTCGGAATTCATTTCGGACAGCACAAGAACGAGTTAAGACAATTGAAGCAGCAACCCAGAAAATCCAATCGAATTCCGCGCAGATCCCCTATTCCCACTCCACTCCACGGCAGGCCACTCCAATGAAGCAGGAGCTACTCACCGCACCACCGCCGGCCACCGGAGCTCCGCCGCGCCGCCGCGGAAGGGGAAGGAAGAGTGGAGGTGGAGGAGACAACGCCAACGGTGACTATTACATGAGCCCTGCAAACGGCGTGATCAAAGGGCGTGACCACTCTCTCTTACATCACCAATTAAATTTACCCCTCCTTAACAGTCATGGCCCACTTGTCAACGACATGGCAAATTCTTTTTTAGAAAGGGTAGCAAATTCTTTTTTTAGAAAGGTTATTAGCAAATTCTTACATGGTAATTTTTTGTATTTGCAAAAATAAGAAAGAAAGGAGGAAGTACCTGGGCTGCGTGTGCGAGACAGCGAGCGGAAAATACGGGCCCAAAATATGATGGGCCTTTGTGGCCCGCATAAACTACTCTTAGGGGTGTTTGGGTAAAAAATAAGCACCGTGAGGACTTGGGGTCAACGGAAAAAACAGCGCAGGGGTGATTCTGCATATTGGGCACCAGCGTCCCTGCACTATAAAGTTGCTCCCTAGGGTTTGTACCCCGCGCCGCCACTCCCTCTCTCTAACTCTCGGCGCCGCTTCCGCCGCTCCGGATTTCCGTCGCGCCGCCGCCGCCGCCGCTTCGTCGCCCACCGCGCAGCCATGGCGGAGCAGGTATGGCTCGTCCCGCTCTGCCCGTGGGAATCTGCCTGCTCTTGCTATGGCCATTTCTTGGGTATATTTACCGTGTAGCGCGCTTGTTTGCCATGTGAAACTCGATCTCTCCGTGGGGGAAGCTTGCGTGCCGGTTGCCGTCGCGTCGACGTGCTTTTGTTGTGTGCTTTGGCGTGGGATGGCAGCGATGCGGAAGTTTGTAGCTCCACGCATCTGAAGTGGTAGTATTTAGTGATTCCGCGCTCCTTCACCGGGTCTCTTGCTCCTTGATTTGCTGGTTTTCTGTCACAATAACCGGATTACATTTTGTTGTTTGATGTAGACAAGTTGTTCTGAGATAGTTGTGTGTAGCCGAACGTTCAAATCTCGCTTAATTATGTTTCAAGGTTGGAGTTTTATAAGCTGTTATGTTTTGTAAGATTTGATAATTCTAGTGCATCATGAACAGCGTTCTATTTTTGCATAAATTCATGAAGTGATGCATCGATGCTATGTGATTGTTTTATGGTTCATGTGGAGCTTAGTAATTGCTGAGTAATGTTCAGATTGATGCATTTACTACTGCGTATAACTGATGCCATGTAGTTTCTAGCTAGCTGTAGCACAGTTTTGATCTTTTACATCTGTTACAATTTGCAGACCGAGAGGGCTTTCCTCAAGCAGCCAAAGGTTTTCCTCAGGTAAGGTTTTTTTTTTCCCAGTCTGTGCTTTCTGTTCTCTTTCTGTTCTCTTTCTGTTCTCTATAAGCAATGTGCATAACCTGAGAAAGCTTTTCTGCTTAATTTCAGCACAAAGAAATCTGGCAAGGGTAAGAAGCCAGGCAAGGGTGGCAACCGTTTCTGGAAGAGCATTGGCCTGGGCTTCAAGACCCCCAGGGAAGCAATTGAAGGTACAACCACTTATTTTATAGATGTCTTCTGAATCCTAGATGGATATTAGTAGCCTTGATATGATTGCCAAGATTGAGCTTATGTATCTTCTTTTCCATTGTAGTTGTGTGCTGTTACTTAAAGAATTTTATTTTTTCAAGACTAAATTGTTATTACGGAAAGGATTGTAGTGTGTCAATTTTAAATAGACAGTTCTAGAACCAGTATTGTGTAAAAGACCATTGGGCTGTTAAAATGACTTCTAGGATTTTTTTGATATGCTGTTGTGTATTTTGAATATTGGCAAGTACTTACCTATTCGAATGATCTATAACTGAGATCATGTTAATTGATACATATCTGGTGTAATTTTCTCTGATTAATTTCAATTCTTTTCAGGAACCTATATTGACAAGAAGTGCCCTTTCACTGGAACGGTTTCTATCAGAGGCAGAATTATTGCAGGAACATGCCATAGTGCCAAGATGAACAGGACCATCATTGTTCGCAGGAACTACCTCCACTTTGTCAAGAAATATCAGAGGCAAGGAAACCATTTGGGGATTCTAAAATTAAAACTTTTTTCCTTTCCAGTGGCTTGTCTAACATAGGAGAGAACTATTCACCATGCAGGTATGAGAAGAGGCACTCCAACATTCCAGCTCACATTTCCCCATGCTTCCGTGTCAAGGAAGGAGACCACGTCATCATTGGCCAGTGCAGGTAATACTCTCATTACTTGCTATTTGGCTTGTATTAATCAGTTTTCTTATTTTTCCTGGATTTATGAGTTTAAAACCATCAGCTTTCAACATTTGTTATTAACAAAACTACTGTTTATGTCATTACACTCAATTGTCTTCTAGTTTGCTCCATAATTACTACTTGGAAAGCAGGCGTGATTTTGTGTGTTGCTCAATTATCACTCTTTTGAACAGGCCCCTGTCAAAAACTGTGAGGTTCAACGTCCTGAAAGTCATTCCAGCTGGATCCACTGGCGGCGGGAAGAAGGCTTTCATTGCTGCCTGAGCTCAGACTGATTCATGAGAAGTTCATAGACAGAGGTTTCTTTGCTCAATGTCCTAGGCTGGTGTTGACCTTTGATTCGGAGATTGTTTTCCTTTCTCATCATCTGAACGTGTTTTAAGGAATCTACTCTTGCAAAGTTTTGTTTGGATCTGCATTGGTCCCCCAGCCTTCAGTGCGCCCTAGCATATATTGTGATGTTTATTTGAAGCAATGTTGCCTTAGCATCATGTTGTCACCGCTCATGTACACAAATTCCTGCATTTGCAATCGTGAGGTTTGGTGCAATAGCTGGAATGCTGCCATCGGGCCATGCCCATATGCTCTAACCTTGTGCGGTAGCACCATTGGTAGCACCATTGTTTCAGGCATTTGCAGGCCTATCGTGCTCGGCAATTGTCAGTAAATTGGCCTGTGGACGTGCTATCCTATAATCACAGTTGGTAGTATTGGTTCTGCATACATCTTTTGGTATCGCTCTCTGAATAGTGAAGCACTTGAATGCAGGCCCCGTTTGTTTAAGTTTCTAGCCAGCTTTTAGCCTTAAAAGTTAGAAGCTCAAACAAACTGTTTCAGCTTCTAGGCAGTTTTTAGCCTCAGAAGCTCAAACAAACAGCCAACAAACAGCCAGCTTTTGGAACCCTCTTCAAAGAAGTCAAAAGCCATCAAAAGCTCAATTTATACTGTGATATGAGTTTTTTTCAGAAGATAGTTTTTTGTGGCTTTTTTAGAAACAGCTTTTAGAGAAGCTGCAGCTCAAACAAACAGGGCCGCAGATTAGTTTTTCAAAGCAGGGGTAGCATCTACTCCAGTACTTCGTCGTACAAACCAATATGCCTTGTTCATCGCTACGATTGATCTCGCTGCTTTCTCCATACCGTCTCCACCCGCAACGCCATCACCATGGCTAGGCTGCTGATCAAGCTTCACGCACAACCTCACTGAGCTGAAAGATTGCAATCCAGGATGGTGGCTCACTGATTCTGCGCCAACAATCGCACAATGCACATGCAATACAGTGATGGTTCTATTCTTCGTTGATGCAAGTAAAATACAGTGATGGTTCTATTTTTCAGGACTCAAGTCATGTCATTCCATATTTATTGTTTTGACAAGGAGTAGACGAAAAACCTGTAAAATCATCTACAGAGGAGCAACAGAAAAGGAACACAAAATGGCACAAGGCAAAGATGGCTTTTAAGAGCTTTGGCGCTACAATACAATACTCACAGTCAGACAGAACATACAACAACAACAACCTGAACCTGCCCATTATCTGAAGCTCTACTTCAATATATCTGAAGAGCTCAATCAGCTGTGAGGCATCCATGCATCTCATGCCTGAAGGAAACCCCAAGATCTTGCCAGTCCAGTGTCGGTCCTTGTGTACCACGCCACTAGTTCGTCCATTTTGCAGAATTGCAGGCGTAGAGGTGTTGCTGCCAGAGCATCTAGAATGAGATCTCACTGGGTGCATGGAATGTCCGTCCGCGACAGATGGCTTCCAAGTTTTCTCCAGAGTAGGAGGAAAGTGGAGAAACTTCGACGCCTACAAGTAAAAGAAATCATGAGAAAAAAATGGTCAGTGTAGTAGATTTTGTCTGGAAATGTTCCTTGATGCTTTCTGCTCGGGATAAGTTTCTAGATATAAGCAGCATAAAAAAATTACCTGTCATATATAATGGCACGGAATGGGTCAAGAAGCCACCAGCAGCGACTACCCATCTGCTGTGGAGACGAAGTAGCATTAGCTTTGCACTATCAGGGGTGTCATAGTTTGCACCGTTCGCATTCTTTACTGGTGCAAATTCCTCTTCCCGCAAGACCTGTATTTTTAGACATGAGCCCTAATGTTTTCATCTTAAAAAACAAAAGGCTGGAAAAGAATTTCAAATGTAAAAAAACAAGAGGCAACCGAGAAGTCCAACCTCAAAAAGTGCAGTAGATGGGGAGTACGTGAATGCATCAAATATAAATTGTTCAAGCTTCAGACCCATTGTATACCCATGGATAGAAGGTATCTTCTTTTCAGCAAGATGATACCTGGCCACAAAGTTTGCTAAATGTGAGGTGTAAGTCATCTAATAGAGCACACTGAAATTGCATCAGATCAGAAAACATCTTGCCACAGCATGACCAAACAATTGGCATCAAATTAGCAATTATAGCTCATGCTTTTAGTTTTAGCAGTAGCTCTCACTCCCTCAAAAAGATACTCTATATAGCTAATGTAATAATCTAATGTTATTTCCAAACGTGCCAAAAAATTTTTTGGAAAGAGACAAACATAGTGAAACCATAATTCTTCAGAATTTAAATATGATATAGAACACTCACACGCTGTCCTTTTCAAGACTGTTTGCTACTTGATTCAGAAAGTCCAAAGTGAACATATGCAAGCACACCTACAGGGTAAAAAAACATGTTGGTATGTCTCAAGACCCAGAGTGAGTGAGAAGTGAAAGAAACATACATTGCTCCAACAATAACGAAGACGTCCTGTTGATTGATTAATTTCAGTAGTCATAGCTGCATCCATTTCACTGTACTCAACCACAGAGAGAGGTCCACCACGACCTCGTTGAACAAATACTCCAACATTCTCTTGTGGATAAGCCTGCACATAATTGTCTGTCAAGTGTCAACAAGGTGTATAATTCAGATATATGGTAGCCTGAAGCATGAAAAATATTTGACAGTACCTTTCTAACCACCTTTGCTGCAGAAGATACACCTTTGTCTATAAAGTACCCTAGGAACGTTGGATCTGCAACACGGACCTGCATACATGACATGAATTAGCAAAGGAGTAAAAACAAAATCAGAGGAAGAGATGTCAAAATGCATGTTCTCACCAATGAGTTATCAACTCCATAGCAATCTACAAATTTTACACCCCGTGCAGCCATGTCTTCCAGCAATTTTTTAGACTTCAGAGCTGTGAGATGTTACAGTAGTGAACACTGAGCATCATAGAATATTAGTACTATAGGAGACGAAACTTTTGTCACATTTTAATGGGAGATTACCGGCATAAACTCCACCATTCCCATCAGGAGCCTTTGCTACCTGGTTTTGCACAAAAAAATATATAAGGGCATTAGGACACCATCACTTAGCTTTGGAAGACCGGCAGCATCAAAACAAACTTTGTCGGCATAACAATTGCATTAGAACTCTGAGATCGCACATCATGAGTCAAACTCAGAAATCAAGTTGTAATAAACCACAACTCTGTCCCATAAAAGGTCACAAGGAAAATAGAAGATGGTACCTTGTTTGGTGTCTCCATAATAAATCTGCCATCAGCAGAAACACATGGAAGGGTGCCTTGTTGGAAAAAAGTCACCTGCCAAGAAAAGATTCAACCGTTCAAGCCTAACTATTAAAGATAACTCTAACAAATGGATTGGAGCTCTTGTGCATTTTGTTAAAATTTGGTGGACTATTTAACAAAAACGGAGGATTTTGTATACGATCTTACTTGGTCAGCCTCTAAGCCAAAATATTTATGGCTCTCAAAGAATTTTCGAGTAACATCGTCAGTAAAAGGACTGGTCATTATATACCAGTGGATCGGCACAATGTTGCTGGGACCTGCAATTTATTTTCAGTTTAAGGGTAAGGAAGTGAACCAAAGAACAAATAATAATTGAGGAAATTTGTGGTTAAAAGACATTACTATCACTGGATTGAGCAGCCAGCTTTTGAATACAAAAAATCCGTTCAGCTTGGAGTTGGAAAAGGGACTTTCCAGATGGCAGTCCAATGTCTGAAGGGAAGAAACGAGGGATAAAAAACCAATATTTCCATATAAACAGCAATGGGCTTGGAATTATCAGGAAAGAGCAATTTCACAATACTACGGATGAACATAAACGTAGAACACTAGAACAAGATAGCAAATACATGTTATTTCCTTTTAAATAAACGGGTCAACATGAATTGATGTAAAATACATGATGTGCAAAATTTAACACTACGATGGACAATAACTCTGCCAAAAGAAACAGTTCACAATGGCATACACTTCTTTGGCTTAAAAAACAGCATAGCACCGCACATGTTATGCAAGTAACATACAATGGCTTCTTCAAAAAAACAATTTATAAGGATTCAGGTGAAATCAACTTACTGAAGCATCCCTTGGGATCAGTGCTGCCAAGACGAGTCCCCTGCGCACAACATGAGGACCGAGAGATCGAATCATAAGATAATTATACTGCTTCCCCAATATGATCCACACAAACAGCAATATCAGATGACAGGGGGAGTCTATTTCATCAGAATACCTGACCACCAGCCAAGAGGACAACGGCCAGCTTCCCCTCTGAAATGGCTTTGAGCCCCTTCTTCCACCACCGTTCTTTGTCCCCTGGAGACCTCTCCTCCACCTTGGAGACGCTGGATTCCGGCACGGGCTCAACGGCGGGCACTGGATAGCCTGTGCCCAGAGAGCAAACCACATAACCAAGAATGCTAATTAGAGAATAGAGATGCACATGACAAAATGGTAAAGATTGATGCTTGTCAAGCTGAAGGAGTGAGGGAGCTTTGACCTTGTGATCCAAGGGAGCGTCGAATGATCCTATCAATCCTGGAAAGATCCAGACTCTGAAATACAGTAATGTTTGGCGCCGTTAGCCACTGTCTAAATGGTATGCTCAAAGAATACAAATTTTCTGCAGATTTCCCATGCGCAATTGTACATGGGTAAGAAATAGAGATCGATGTCCAGGGAAAATCGATGAACCATTGGTTGCAACAGCTCGCTGAAAACTGATGATAAGTGTTACTCAAATCTCCCTCTTTTTTCTGCGAATCATACAGAACCTACTACTGAAAAACTCAAATATCCGTGTAATGTTTGAGCTAAGAACGAATTCTATATGCAAAATTCCAACTAAAAACCAACCTCGTGGCAGAATTTCGACGCAAAACAAGCATTTTTGCAGAGTTCGTCCTTAAATAAACATATCAGAGGCAGGAACTGAAAGATACTGCCCGGACGCGGAAAGAGGAGTTCATCAACAACCGCAACACAAAAACAAAACCTCCGGCGAGAATTCCAATGCAAGACCAACCCCGCGGAATTCAGGCGCAGAAGCAAATCTTGGGCTGGGGCAGGGGCAGGGAGCGCGCTGCATTGGGCTCACCTCGATGTCATGGACGAGGAGCTCCCGCTCCTCGGGCGCGAGCTCGTCCCAGAGCGCGAAGGCGCCCTCCTGGCCGTAGTCCTTCATCCTCTCCAGGAGCGCCTGCGGCGTGCCCGCCCCCCACCTCCCCACCGGCGCCGGCGCCGCCGATCCCACCAACATCTCCTTCATCGCCTCCCCTCACCTCACCAGAGACCGAACAACTCGAAGCAGAGCAGCTCAAGAGCAGGAGAGAGAGAGAGAGAGAGAGAGAGAGAAGCGAACGGCGGGACGGGAGGAGAGAGAGAGGGAGATTAGAGAAGAGAGATCTGTGTGATTGGGCAATGATATAGGGGCGCTTTGGCTAAAAAAGCCAAGTCGGATGGATCGTTCTTGGATCGCCGGTGTGTGGGCCGCGTGTGCCTGTGCGCCACCGCCACCGCCACCGCCAGTCCGCCACGGCCACCGCGCGCTATATACCATGCGTGAAGCCTCAAGCCTGTGCCTGTGTCCTCTCATGCATCTTGGACCGGAGTACATGCTATTGCTCACGGCGCATGCCACGCCATAGGAGGTTAGAGACCCTCACCGATGGTATCTCTTTGAAGATCTTTTTTTTTTCCTCCAGATATTCTGATTTTTTAAAATGTTTTAATAAACTTTTATTATGGTTTTCTTCGCGCATTTTCTTCGAAAGAAATTATCGCTCCATTCTTTTTATGAATTGCTTCAAAGAGATGTTGTTGCAATAGGTGTTAAATGAAGGGAAAAAATGAGAGGAAGAAAATAGAATGCAGATAAAATAGATGGAGCAGATCTTAGGGCTCGTTTGTTTCGGCGTTGCGTTCGGCTGTGTTGCGTTCCCGGTTGCGCGTGGCAACGGTGTTTGAACGCTCGCCTGCGTGGCAAAACACAACGCAACGCAACACAGAGCCAAAACAAACAACGCCTTAGTTATCACTCCGAGGTCCGAGCTCCCATCTTTTTATTGCAGTTTTTTTATGTTCCTTCATGCATTTATGGATCAAAGACTAGGGTCATTGGATGAATAAAACGTGACAAAAGCCATCTTTTTTACAGTTCTTGATCCATCCTTGATTAAGAGTTTACCATCACAGAAGGTCTTTATATGTCTGCGTCTGCTGATGCATGCGTTCATTGCGTTGCACATTCATGTGTTGCAGCTTGCCTGCTTGCGTCGGCCATCGGCCACAATTCAAATTCCAACTACCCAAACAGAGCAGAGCTAGCCTCCTGTCCTGACCCCTCGCCGTATTCCTTTCCTCCTCCACCTCGATTGCTTAAAGAAATTATATCCATTTTGTCACAATTACACTTCCCGTCTACGATTAGAGATGGTAATTAATAAATCAAACAAAAATACATGCCGTTTACCACAATAATAGTTTACCAATTTTTTCCAGGTAAACAATATAAAAGAGACCATGCGAAAGGCCGCAATCTTTGGTGTAGCGTGTTGCTTAATTGATTTAAAGCATCTCCAGTTGACCCTCTATAATACAGTAGCAAATCAATGCAAATAAACCATTAGATCGAATGAATCTTTTTGAATGTTGTATAAAATGTGGAGAAATTTTTAGAGGGATGGACAGAGGGATAGAAAACCATAATATTTTAGAAGAGAGATGCCCATCGTTAAGCGCTTGTGCTCTAGTAGCAGCAACATGCAGTAGGAACATGATAGGACACAAGTGTATACTGCCCCAATTAGGCCTTGTTCTTTTCAGCGCATCGTATCGTTGCGTATTACTGTAGTAAATTTTGTTATTTTTATATAGCATATATGTTTTGAAAATTTGTAATGATTTTTTTTATGGCTTTTATTAGTCCTTCAAAATATTCTAAAACTATTTTTAATTATTTTTTTATAATATTTAGACCTCTTTTCAAGGGCTCTCAAATTTGCTATGATATTACGCCAACGCAACGATACGCTGAAAAGAACAAGGCCAAGGCATCACGGAGAACTGTGCATTGTTCTGGCATCGAGCAAACTAGCTAGCTATATATCTGATTGATGCCGTGCCACCTGATAAGTGAGAGTGACCAGTGTCCAGCCCCACCCTCCCGGCCCCTTCATGGCCAGACCTACCTCTCCCAGTTGAGTGTTCCGATTGATTCGCATTCATGCTCTCGTGGTCCACTCCTGCATTTGCATTCTTGAGTCTTGACTACTCTTGACTGCCTGCCAAGAACACACACAATTTATGGAGCACAAGTTCACGTTGCATTGTCTACCTCCGGTTCTTGGACACCAACACGTACACGATCTCTGGAGTACAACCTCAGTTTAGTCTGTTTAAAATTGTAACATGATTGAAACACATCTTTGTGATGTTGCTACGAATATGATCGATGTAAATATTTTTGTAGGAAACATTCACAACGTTAGGTCCTGTAACTATGATTTGCACGTTATTTTATTTGTCCGTCACATGTAATAGTTGTATGTGCTATTGCCTTTTAGGAGCAGAGTAGGTATTTGTAGCAGGTATTTGAGAACACTAAACTTTGCATGGGATAGTTGATGCAGGGGAAAAAAATCTTTGGAGTGTAGTGTCCTGCGTGAAGGAATTTTTAAAAAAAGATAGAGGGATCGAGTTGAAAATAGTAAAATAGAGTGGAAGGTGGAAGGATGAACGTGGATTCTTGCCAACTGATTGTGACACATGCACTACTGTTTTCATTTGGCCAAAATCATTTGAAATTTTATATATTTTTGGCTTAAGCATGCATTACACTACAGGAAAACGAACTGTTAACGTCAGCCAAATTAGTTTACGTTGGCCCGGATGAAGCCGACGTTAATAATTGGCTTATTTACGTCGGCTGGCTCGTGCCGACGTAAATAACTCTATTTACGTCGGCTTGGCCGACGTAAAAACAGATGATCAGGCAACAGCGGCAGCCGGTGACGTGGAAGCAGTATTAGCCGACGTAAATAAAGCTATCTACGTCAGCCAGGCACCAGCCGACGTAAATAAAGCATTATTTACGTCGGCTTTGCCCCGGCCGACGTAAACGTCTCTTTTCCCCCCTTAACCTAGCCCGCGCCAGTATCTCGTCTTTCCCGCGCCCTCACATATCCCATCCGCCGCCGCCGCGCCCCGGCCACCGCGCCCCTGCC